>CM036243.1:34104902-34107402 GCA_020698575.1 Bostrychus sinensis | reverse complement strand
AAAGAACATAATATAACAAGTTCACCAAACTCACCATCTCACTCCTAATCGCTAAATCCTTTAAATTCTTCATCCTCGGTGTCGCTTCTGAACAACTCCGCCAACTCCGGAGGTAGACGAAGCGCCGCTTCCTCCTCTGCGTGGCTGTCGTCAGACTCAGCATCAGTTCCATTTCAATTATTCCGCTCTTTCTCAGTTGTCTTTATAGCCTAAGTTGTTAGTGGTAATGTTTACATTTTAAATTGTCAGTGGTACAGGTGCAGCAGATGCTGGTACACAAGCCTAGAGCGCCCTCTAACCAACACCTGAAATATTTTAATATATAAGTCACACCTGAGTATACGTCGCACCACTAGCCACACTATGAAAAAAAATGACACTTATAGTCTGGAAAATACTGTAATAATAATAATAATAATAATAATAATAATAATAATAATAATAATAATAATAATAATGATTATTATGATTATGATTGATTATGCAAAAACCCACATCACAACACGCCTGCACACAGTATTATACCTTATGTACTTGATTATTTCTTTCAACACTCCTCTCTTCTCTTCACACTTTTTTCTAAATATTATGTAATTATTGTAAATATTTACCTGATCACTTGATGTTGCTTTCTTCTAAATATCATGTTAAAATGTAATTATTGTAAATACTTGCTTTTTCACTAGGTGTTGCAAAAATAAAACAACAACAAAAAACAAACAAAAGAGAAATGCATTAGGAGCTGAAAACCTAAATGCTTTTTTTTTACCCAGTTCAGCTCACAGTCTGCAGAGGAGATTTCAGATTTGGGATCATGATGAAAAAATGTGGTGATTCCAGATGAAATGAACAAACTGCTGCAGTAGAAGAGACTGAATCTGTCCCTGAGGTCTTCTGATTTTATTATTCTGATGTTTCTAAAGCAGTACTACTTTACTTTGTACTTCAAACCAACTCAAAAATGTAGTGAAGTAAAAGTAAAAGTACCCTAAAGTAAAGCACAAATATATATTAATTGTACTTAACTAAGTAACAGTGCTGGTCCTGAACTTTTGGGGGCCCTAAGCAGGATAAAATTGGGGGCCAAGCCTCTCAGTCGTTTTTGAAATTTTACTATATAACATTTTAATTTCTTTGAAACACTGACTGACTTTTTTCTTTTGGGATAAATGCTTTGAGACATTTTTTAATTTGCAAACTTAGCAAGAGGGGCCCAGGTAAACAGGAAGTAAAACACATGAATATACAGACTGACCTCTCACAAATAACTAGCAACAGCAAGCAGAACATTATAACCAGAATATTCATCAAATAGAGTTAACAAATTAAACAAATCAGCAAATAACAGATAAACCTGGGGCCCTCTGATGTCTGTGGGGCCCCATGCAGCTGTTTAGTTTGCCTACAGGAGGGGCCGGCCCTGCGAAGTAACCAGGGTTTGACATTTACTTTTTTGCTCACTGGCCACCGTGGCTAGTATTTGTCAAAAGTTTACTAGTCACAGTTTAATTAGTTAAAGAAACGTAAAATCTGAAAAAAAAAAAGGTTTACCTAGGAGGAATAAATTAATGTAACAATACTGACAATGTTGTGATATCGCAATATCAAAAGTCTCTCAATATCGTTGTGGACTTGCAGCAAAATGGTAAAAAAGTAGTGTGAACTACATAGACCATGATCCTTTGCTCTGTTTCAGTGCAGCCAACATAAGAATTTTTTTTTTTTTTTGTCTTAACCTTTTGAAATATCACAATAACTAAGTCACTAAAAGCTCGTCAACAAATAGAGAATACGTTTTGTTATCGTGAGGATTTCTACAACACCGCGAGTCACGCCACAATACTGCAATAAATATCGTAACGTTACATTAATATCGTGATAATATCGTACCGTGAAATTTGGACATTGTTACATCCGTACTAAATGGTGTACACTCAAGCAGAGCAACATCAATTCAGGCTTAACCTTTAAAGTTAAGATATACAATAGGTTTTAATTAAACTCAATCAGCCAAAGTGACAGTGGGAGAATTTGTATTTTGTGTTCGTAGCCAAAATGAAAATCTGCCCGCATTTGGTCGGTTTGCGAGTTTTAATGTCGAGCCCTGTAAGTAAATAAGAACTTTTACTTTGTTAGACTCCACCGCTGGAGAGAAGACAAAGTACAAATGAATGATAACCAGGATTGTTTTATAAATAAACAGACAAACAAACAAACCAACAAACAAAAAACAAGATACTATGTTTTTTTTAAATTGTTGTTCCTTTTGGATTTGCTCCAAATAGAAATACTGACTAACAACATACTCTCCGTGGTTTCTGTCTGAAGCTGTAGAAAAACAGCCTTGTGGTCTGAAATGTACCTCGATAAAAAGCCGTGAGATAATCCAGGGATTATAATCTGGCTCTGTAATCTGTGTTTCACTGCAGTCTAATAATTCAGCTTGATGAGTCTCTAAATAATCCTGGCCTTTTCCATAAAACATGCTCACTGCACTTGT
>CM036243.1:34042402-34097402 GCA_020698575.1 Bostrychus sinensis | reverse complement strand
TAGACCTGGTTTAGTCCTGGCGTACTCCTGGTTTAGACCTGGTTTAGTCCTGGTTTAGACCTGGTTTAGACCTGGTTTAGTCTTGGCGTACTCCTGGTTTAGACCTGGTTTAGTCTTGGCGTACTCCTGGTTTAGACCTGGTTTAGACCTGGTTTAGACCTGGTTTAGACCTGGTTTAGTCCTGGCGTACTCCTGGTTTAGACCTGGTTTAGTCTTGGCGTACTCCTGGTTTAGACCTGGTTTAGTCCTGGCATACTCCTGGTTTAGACCTGGTTTAGTCCTGGCGTACTCCTGGTTTAGACCTGGTTTAGTCCTGGCGTACTCCTGATTTAGACCTGGTTTAGTCCTGGCGTACTCCTGATTTAGACCTGGTTTAGTCCTGGCGTACTCCTGGTTTAGACCTGGTTTAGTCCTGGCGTACTCCTGGTTTAGACCTGGTTTAGTCCTGGCGTACTCCTGGTTTAGACCTGGTTTAGTCCTGGCGTACTCCTGGTTTAGACCTGGTTTAGTCCTGGCGTACTCCTGGTTTAGACCTGGTTTAGACCTGGTTTAGACCTGGTTTAGACCTGGTTTAGTCTTGGTGTACTCCTGGTTTAGACCTGGTTTAGTCTTGGTGTATTCCTGGTTTAGACCTGGTTTAGTCTTGGTGTATTCCTGGTTTAGACCTGGTTTAGTCCTGGTTTAGACCTGGTTTAGACCTGGTTTAGTCTTGGCGTACTCCTGGTTTAGACCTGGTTTAGTCTTGGCGTACTCCTGGTTTAGACCTGGTTTAGACCTGGTTTAGACCTGGTTTAGACCTGGTTTAGTCCTGGCGTACTCCTGATTTAGACCTGGTTTAGTCCTGGCGTACTCCTGGTTTAGACCTGGTTTAGTCCTGGCGTACTCCTGGTTTAGACCTGGTTTAGTCCTGGCGTACTCCTGGTTTAGACCTGGTTTAGTCCTGGCGTACTCCTGGTTTAGACCTGGTTTAGTCCTGGCGTACTCCTGGTTTAGACCTGGTTTAGACCTGGTTTAGACCTGGTTTAGACCTGGTTTAGTCTTGGTGTACTCCTGGTTTAGACCTGGTTTAGTCTTGGTGTATTCCTGGTTTAGACCTGGTTTAGTCTTGGTGTATTCCTGGTTTAGACCTGGTTTAGTTTTGGTTTAATTGTGTTTTAATTTTGATTTAGTCCTGGTTTGGGTCTGGTTTAGTCCCAATTTCGAATGTGGTTTAGTCCTGATTTAGTCTTGGTTTACACCTAATTAAAACTTGGTTTAGATCTGGTTTAGTCCTGATTTAGACAAAGTTTATTCCTGGCTGAGTTCTGGTTTAGTCCTGGTTTTGTCATTATGTAATAATGCATTAATTTGTTTATCCCCAATTTAGTCCTGGTTTAGACCTGGTCCAGACTTGGTTTAGACCTGATTTAGTCCTAGTTTATTCCTAGTTTAGTCCTGGTTTAGACCTGGTCCAGACTTGGTTTAGACCTGATTTAGTCCTGGTTTGGACCTGGGTTTTGGCACATTTTACTTCCTTAAAGCTGGTACTTTAAAAGCCCAGTATTTTCCAAGTACTACTTTAATATTAAAACATTCAGTAAACTCTATGAAAACACACAACTTTGTTATTAAGTGGTTTTAATGCAGCAGACTTTACTTCTACTTGAGTAATATTATTTTGAAGTTGTAGATTTTTGGCCGCCTCAGCCTGACACTGATGTCTTTTCAGAGGTGGAGCCGTTCAAACCCGCTCACGTCTCAGAGAAGATCCTGCTGCGGCTCATCAAACATCCCAGCGTGGTCCAGGAGCTCAAGTTCGACGACAAAAACAAACGGTCGCCGCAGCACTTCCTGTTCCAGAGAAACAAACCCGTCGACTTCTTCATCCTCGTCCTGCAGGTACGACAGGCGAAGAGCACAAAATACTGATACTTTACATTACATCTGTCTCTCTGTTTGTTTCTCTGTTTGTTTGTTTGTTTGTTTGTTTGTTTGTTTGTTTGTTTGTTTGTTTGTTTGTTTCAGGGCCGAGTGGAGGTGGAGTTTGGGAAAGAGGCATTAAAGTTTGAGAACGGAGCTTTCTCTTACTTCGGTGTCCCTGCTGTAATGCCAACAGGTAACACTTTAGAATAGCTCTCCACTATTACGCAGTAATAAAGCATTAATAAATATGTAACTAACAATAACTTTATGAATAAACATGTATAGATACTGAATTAACACTGATGTTTATGATTTTGCACTAATGAGCTTACAGCTACATGAGCATTACTCAAGAATTAAAAGTTAATAACAATGGTAACAGTGGTGTTAGTGGTGAAGTAATGTTTTAATAACAATCAGTTTGTTACTTATCCTTAACTAATCTCTAACTAATGCTTAATAATATGAGTTACTCAGTAACTAATACCTGAGAACACTCCTCCAGTACAACCCAATGAAATATCACAGTATTTTCAGCAGTTGATATTATTGAAAACCTTGCGTAGTCGTAGTAAATGTTGTACTTTGCACTGTTAATGCAAGTGAACAGCAGTACAACTTATAAAAGTAACTGTGTTACAGTAATGTATTCTTTTTTGCTGTAATGTAGTAATATACATAGTAATATAACACAAATTACAAAAAAAGGGAAATATATGTCTCCTTACGATCTCAGTAACATGGCTTACAAATGTATTAAAGCTAAGTTGATCTCAGGCAGTGCTGCTGTGAGCTGGGACACAGCTGCCTCAGTTCTGTCTGGAGCTTTAGTGCAGTGTTATGTACCTCCACCACTTCTCAGAGCGTCCTGGGTGCTCTCCCTGCTCCATCCCGCCCTGAGTGAGACCTACGTTTTAGAAAAATATTCTGCCTTTGTTGTTGGACGCCACTGCGCTGCTCGTGTCGTTTCTTTCTCGATGCGTTTTTCTCGACCGTTCCATTGCGTGCAGAACAGAAGCAATCTCTGAGCTAATCTTGAACTGAAACTGACCTGGACTAACTCCACAGTGTGTCCCAGCAGAGGACAGAGACATGTGGACAGTAGTTTGGTCCATAAAAGTCATTAAAGCGGCTGATTGATTCCTGGAGAGGCTGCATGATACAGTTTCATAACATGAGTGTTAACCTTAACATTTCGCCTGCTGTTCACTGTTAACTGCAAGTGTTGGTTTAGAGCTGTGGTTCTCAAATGGTGGGTCAGGGCCCAAAAGGGGTTGCAGAAACTTTAAATACAGTACAGTTTGTGTATCATATTTGAAGCTTAAATTGGCATTAATTGGATAAAATGTGTTTTCACTGAGTGTGTGCTGATGGTGTAGTCCACAGGTCTCCGTCCCGCAGCAGTGGTTTGGACCGGTCCGACTCCATGCTCTACGGAGGCAGCGTGGGACAGTTAAACGGAGGAACAAACCTGTACCTCCCGGATTATTCTGTCAGACAGCTCACCCGCCTCCAGGTCATCAAGGTCAGTCCAGCGGCAAAGTCCCGCGACTGTGAGGAGAACTGGAGACTCTCAGTGCTGCCAACTATTTTCAAAGAGAACTAACTACACCCTGCTCTGAAAGTCGCTTAATGACGTGACCACAAAAATCGGTTTTCTCCTCTATTTCCTCTCCACAATCTTTTATACACAGTAAGGAGTGGCCTGTAAAGCTTTAAAAACATATTTTTTAACCTAACTTACATAAGCAGAAGTTACTACCTGCACTCATCCACTCATCTGGAGAACCAACGTTGTTCAAAATAATACTAATCCAATCCACTTTATTTCTATAGCACATTTTACAAACACAGAGTTTCCAAAGTGCTGCACAAGATTATAAAACAATAAGTAAATTAATTAATAAATGATCCATTTAACCCCACTAGCTTCCATTATTAAAACCAAATACGAGCAATACACTAAAAAAGCAATAAATAAATAAAAACAATCAAATAAATAACTAGGCCTGCACCATATGGAGAAAACATGCGATATTCGATAACTATGTTGAAAATTGCGATAACGATATTATTGCGATATTTGAAAATAGATCCTACTTTTCGAACATAGTAAGTTAAATTCACTACATTTCACAAAAATGTAAGTTCCTGTATTTACAAGTCAAAACAGCGACAAAATCAAAACTTAACTCAAAAAACAAGGCTAAGCTGTGACTAAATTAATTAAATTACCACTAAAACTGGACTTTTTAAACATTTTTATTTAGTCACAACACATTTTCTTTTAAGGCTCTGGTGGAAAATGATTCTTCAGTGTAAATCTCTGTCAGATGGAAGACCACAGCGTTATTGTGATATATTTAGATTCTTGCGATACGGATATTACGTTTGCTGATATTGCGATAACGATAATTTGGCGATATATTGTGCAGCCCTATAAACAAAACAATAAAAGACGCAGGACCACACAACTCACGCCGAGTTAAAAGCCAGAGAATAATAATACTAGGCTACCAGAAGTGATTAGTTTTATAAATATGGTCTATAATAACTGTTTTAATTTTAAGAACTGCATTGGAACATAGCAAAAAGATGAACGATGATGTCTGACCAGAGTGCCTCTAGTCGCTTTTTTTTTTTAATTGTCGCTAAGGGGGTTTGAAAAGTCTCTAAATCTAGCGACCAGTGTTGCCAGATTGGGCGGGTTCCCGTCCAGTTGAGCTACTTTTGCTTTCTCTCGGTGGAAAAAAATAGGCAGGTGTATAATATTTGGGCTATTTTTAGACTTATGGGACTTTAGACTTGATCTTTTTTTAATTTCCTGATCAGTAATTGTATATATTTGCTGGTTATTGATGAATAAAATTGATTTGTAATAAATAAGTAGTAATAGTAGGTTGAAAAAGTAAACACTGCAGCCCCGTGAGCACAGACGGGTCAGCAGTGTTTCCTCTCAAGCTTGGAGTTTTAGCGTTTAGCAACCTGCTGAAGTGGGCGAAATACAAGAAATCGTACAGGAAGAAATGGGACACTGACCCAGAGCTAAAAATGTGGATCGCCCCTGTCCCGGAGGAGTGCAAGCATGTGAGAGAGCTATTTGTTTTTCTGATTACACTCATTGTGGAGGCTGTTTATTATTTTTTCCATTGTGAAGTTTTGTGTGCTCAAAATATGTTCTTTCATATGTATTACAGTTTTAACATTAAGATTGTAGAATAGTTGTGATTTGGGCGGGTTTTTATTGCGTTGGGCGGGTTTTACGTTATATTTAAGCTGGAAACTGTCAGTCAGATCTGGCAACCCTGGTAGTGACAGACTCGTTATCAACACTGGTGACTCTAAATGTCCCCTAGTGAATGAATGAGAGAGTGAATTGTTGTCTCTGTGTGTGTCTCTTTGTGAGCCACTGTCCAGAGAGTAACCCGCCTGAGGCCCATAGTTGCTGGGATAGGCTCCCTGACCACTAATAAGGTTTCTTCTTTTTTCCCGTAGCTGGGTTTTTTTAGGAGTTTTTCCTTACCAAGAAGGAGGGTCTAAGGACAGGAGTGTCCTGGGTCTGTTTAGTTTAGTGTAGTTATTGTTTGTGCTGATTGTGTGTTAAGTCTGATTGTGTGTTTAGGTTTGATCAACTGTTTGTGAAGCCCTTTGAGGCGACTTTTGTTGTGATATTGGGCTGTACAAATAAATCTGAATTGAATCTGAATTAATATTAATATGCAGAAGATGAATGAATGAATCTCTGACCTGTTGCTGTTCCCAGATCAGCCGCAGTCACTACCAAAACGCCGTCACTGCTTCTCGGATGGACAGCTCCCCCCAGAGTCCGGACCCGGAGGGACGGCCCACAGACGGGACCAGCCCGACCCCCGAGGCCCCGCCTGCCGACCACGTGTCTCGGCTCCTCCCCCCGGACCACGCCCCTTATCCTCCCGGAGCTACCCTCATGCCTCCGCCCCGAGAGCCGGGGGGGCGTCCCGGGTCGGCTCGCACGCGCTCCCAACAGGCCAGCGTCACGCACAGCACCTCCCTGCTCAACGAGAAGAACCGCATCGTCCGTAAGTCAGAGGAAGGGTTTAAAGCTGAGGGCCTCTTTGTTCATGACCAGGGCTGGGCACCGAACAACGATACCTTTGTGGTACCGACCGAAAAGCTCTGGTACACAGTGGTATCGTAAAACAAATTTTCTTTTGGTACCAAGTTTTGATACCTGGCGGGTCAACAGAAAGTTACACGGCAGACGCGTCACTTTCAGCTTCATGTTTTGAGCTGAGCGTCCCACTTAAGCATCGGCTGTGACAGAGACAGGACATCTTTTAGCTCCAGAGCTCAGGACACACCTGAAGATCCACACAATAGAGTTTATTTAGTCAAAAACGCTGGAGCTACCGCTAACCCGCTGCTCGAGACAGAAGTGAAAGTTAAAGGAACACGCACAACTGTGTCTGTTACTACACACGGCCATGGGTTTCTCTTCTACTGCGCATGTAGCTCAGTTTCTGTCTCTGACTCTGTCCACAGTTCGCCTACAGTCTCAGAAGAAGTCCGCCCTTAATGTGGCAGACCCATTGGCATCAGAAGCAAGTGTGTGTGTGTTTTGTTGTTTTTATTTTAGGGGGGGTGAATGATGCATGCACCATTACCTACATTTTAATGCAATTTAACAGACCAATAGTTACTTTCATAAAAGCTATATTACTTTATATCTATAGATACATTACTTAAAAAAAAAAACATATGAATATTAGTTATTAGAAGTTTTTGTGTGTGTGTTGTTTAGTCCTCCTCCTGTCTGTCTCATGTCAGTGTCTGTCCTGCTGTGCCTCTCCTCTCCCCTCAGTTCTCAATCTTTTGACCATCTATAAAGTTATGGGAAGTTAATATCTCTTTTTAGATCATTTTTCAAGTAAAACATCTTTGTTATGATCTGAAAACACTGAGCGTTGTCACTTAATTAGCCGCAGGTATATTTAATCTCATGTAGTAAGTAGCGGTTTGTTTCTCAGTGGTTATTGGACAGATCCACAAGAAATAAAAACTGTCTGGAAGTCTTCTCTGTCAGGATCATTCCTCAGGTCTCTCTGCTGTACCTTTCTTCTGTACTTAACACACCCAGAGGAGCACAGAGGAGCACAGAGGAGCCCTGAGGAGCACAGAGGAGCCCAGAGGAGCCCAGAGGAGCTCAGAGGAGCACAGAGGAGCTCAGAGGAGCACAGAGGAGCGCAGAGGAGCACAGAGGAGTCCAGAGGAGTGCAGAGGAGTGCAGAGGAGCCCAGAGGAGCCCAGAGGAGCGCAGAGGAGCGCAGAGGAGCCTAGAGGAGCACAGAGGAGCACAGAGGAGCCCAGAGGAGCGCAGAGGAGCCCAGAGGAGCACAGAGGAGCGCAGAGGAGCACAGAGGAGCACAGAGGAGCCCTGAGGAGCACAGAGGAGCCTAGAGGAGCACAGAGGAGCGCAGAGGAGCGCAGCCTGACCCTCCCTTGGTTTCACAGCTTGCACAAAGAGGAGGGGACAAAATGCTCACTCTGGGGAGCCGGCTCTCCTCGTTCATAGAGACGGAGAGAGTGTTTCATTAAACTAGGCTTTTTCTCACTGAGCCAGTGGAATGATGAGTGATGTACTGATATTTCATGTTGTGAAAGTGGGGAGGGGGGTCCAAACAGCTATGTTTTAAAAGTGAAAGACACGTCCCCCTCGCAGTGAATGTCTCCGACGCCCATGAGCGGACACTTCACACAAACTGAGTGGAAGTGCGTAGGGTGAGGGCGTAGGGAGCCGTTTCAGAAAGGGCCAACAGAACTAGATCCAACTGTTTCCTACTACGTCCAACGGTGCAGACTCACATCACGACCGCGTTAAACTGTCCGACCCCGCCAGACGGACGATAACTGGCTCAGCCTTTAGATGTTTTTGGAGATAAAGTCAGATTTTTCATGGACATCTACAGAGGAGGGATAGAGGATATATGGGTAGAAGGATGCTGAGGTTAGAGCTGGAGGCCTAGACCAGAAAAGACCTGTGCTTCCTCATCAAAGACTTATAACATGTGATCTGCCCAAACTTTTCACATAGTGTACCACCTCAGAAAATATTCGGCTCTCCACCAAGTGCCACCACTTTATGTTTCCTCTGGATCTTGTGTTTTGTTTCTTTCAGGCAGTAAGTCTGATGGTCAGAAGAGTCCCAGTGACTCCGTGTTTCTGAGGATGGACGAGATCCCGTACATCAGAGAGGACCGCTCCGAGCCCGACACTAATCCTGGTACAGCACTGAGAACCGTAAACTCCACGACCTGAGGGTTTCTCCTGGTTTAGACCGAGATTAATCCTTTTGTCCTTTTGATGTCTTTGTTCATTTATAGATTTGTCTTGGTTTAGTCCTGGTTTATTCTTAGATTAGTCCTGGTTATATCTTAGTTATGTCCCGGTTCAGTCCTGGTTTCGTTCTGGTTCTTAGTACATTCCTGGTTATGTCTTGCTTTAGATAGAGTTTAATCCTAGTTTACTCCTGGTTTAGACCTTGTTTAGTCCTGCTTTAATCCGGGTTTAGTCCTGGTTTATTTCTGCTTTAGTCCTGGTATATTCCTGCTTTAGTCCTGGTATATTCCTGCTTTAGTCCTGGTATATTCCTGCTTTTGTCCTGGTATATTCCTGCTTTAGTCCTGGTTTATTCCTGCTTTAGTCCTGGTATATTCCTGCTTTAGTCCTAGTATATTCCTGCTTTAGTCCTGGTATATTCCTGCTTTAGTCCTGGTATATTCCTGCTTTAATACTAGTATATTCCTGCTTTAGTCCTGGTTTATTCCTGCTTTAGTCCTGGTATATTCCTGCTTTAGTCCTGGTATATTCCTGCTTTAGTCCTAGTATATTCCTGCTTTAGTCCTGGTATATTCCTGCTTTAGTCCTGGTATATTCCTGCTTTAGTCCTGGTATATTCCTGCTTTAATACTAGTATATTCCTGCTTTAGTCCTGGTTTTTTCCTGCTTTAGTCCTGGTATATTCCTGCTTTAGTCCTGGTATATTCCTGCTTTAGTCCTGGTATATTCCTGCTTTAGTCCTGGTATATTCCTGCTTTAGTC
This sequence comes from Bostrychus sinensis, assembly GCA_020698575.1. Classification (NCBI taxonomy): domain Eukaryota; kingdom Metazoa; phylum Chordata; class Actinopteri; order Gobiiformes; family Eleotridae; genus Bostrychus; species Bostrychus sinensis. Next base: position 34,088,423 of record CM036243.1, on the reverse strand, counting down.
CTGGTATATTCCTGCTTTAGTCCTAGTATATTCCTGCTTTAGTCCTGGTATATTCCTGCTTTAGTCCTGGTATATTCCTGCTTTAGTCCTGGTATATTCCTGCTTTAATACTAGTATATTCCTGCTTTAGTCCTGGTTTATTCCTGCTTTAGTCCTGGTATATTCCTGCTTTAGTCCTAGTATATTCCTGCTTTAGTCCTGGTATATTCCTGCTTTAGTCCTGGTATATTCCTGCTTTAATACTAGTATATTCCTGCTTTAGTCCTGGTTTATTCCTGCTTTAGTCCTGGTATATTCCTGCTTTAGTCCTGGTATATTCCTGCTTTAGTCCTAGTATATTCCTGCTTTAGTCCTGGTATATTCCTGCTTTAGTCCTGGTATATTCCTGCTTTAGTCCTGGTATATTCCTGCTTTAGTCCTGGTTTATTCCTGCTTTAGTCCTGGTATATTCCTGCTTTAGTCCTAGTATATTCCTGCTTTAGTCCTGGTATATTCCTGCTTTAGTCCTGGTATATTCCTGCTTTAGTCCTGGTATATTCCTGCTTTAGTCCTGGTTTATTCCTGCTTTAGTCCTGGTTTATTCCTGCTTTAGTCCTGGTTTATTCCTGCTTTAGTCCTGGTATATTCCTGCTTTAGTTCTGGTATATTCCTGCTTTAATCCTAGTATATTCCTGCTTTAGTCCTGGTTTATTCCTGCTTTAGTCCTGGTTTATTCCTGCTTTAGTCCTGGTATATTCCTGCTTTAGTCCTGGTATATTCCTGCTTTAGTTCTGGTATATTCCTGCTTTAATCCTAGTATATTCCTGCTTTAGTCCTGGTATATTCCTGCTTTAGTCCTGGTATATTCCTGCTTTAGTCCTGGTTTATTCCTGCTTTAGTCCTGGTTTATTCCTGCTTTAGTCCTGGTTTATTCCTGCTTTAGTCCTGGTATATTCCTGCTTTAGTTCTGGTATATTCCTGCTTTAGTTCTGGTATATTCCTGCTTTAATCCTAATATATTCCTGCTTTAGTCCTGGTATATTCCTGCTTTAGTCCTGGTTTATTCCTGCTTTAGTCCTGGTATATTCCTGCTTTAGTTCTGGTATATTCCTGCTTTAATCCTAGTATATTCCTGCTTTAGTCCTGGTATATTCCTGCTTTAGTCCTGGTTTATTCCTGCTTTAGTCCTGGTATATTCCTGCTTTAGTTCTGGTATATTCCTGCTTTAATCCTAGTATATTCCTGCTTTAGTCCTGGTATATTCCTGCTTTAATCCTAGTATATTCCTGCTTTAGTCCTGGTATATTCCTGCTTTAGTCCTGGTATATTCCTGCTTTAATCCTAGTATATTCCTGCTTTAGTCCTGGTATATTCCTGCTTTAGTCCTGGTATATTCCTGCTTTAGTTCTGGTATATTCCTGCTTTAATCCTAGTATATTCCTGCTTTAGTCCTGGTATATTCCTGCTTTAATCCTAGTATATTCCTGCTTTAGTCCTGGTATATTCCTGCTTTAGTCCTGGTATATTCCTGCTTTAGTCCTGGTATATTCCTGCTTTAATCCTAGTATATTCCTGCTTTAGTCCTGGTATATTCCTGCTTTAGTCCTGGTTTATTCCTGCTTTAGTCCTGGTATATTCCTGCTTTAGTTCTGGTATATTCCTGCTTTAATCCTAGTATATTCCTGCTTTAGTCCTGGTATATTCCTGCTTTAGTCCTGGTATATTCCTGCTTTAGTCCTAATATATTCCTGCTTTAGTCCTGGTATATTCCTGCTTTAGTCCTGGTATATTCCTGCTTTAGTCCTGGTATATTCCTGCTTTAATCCTGGTATATTCCTGCTTTAGTCCTGGTATATTCCTGCTTTAGTCCTGGTTTATTTCTGCTTTAGTCCTGGTATATTCCTGCTTTAGTCCTGGTATATTCCTGCTTTAATCCTAGTATATTCCTGCTTTAGTCCTGGTATATTCCTGCTTTAGTCCTGGTATATTCCTGCTTTAGTCCTGGTTTATTCCTGCTTTAGTCCTGGTTTATTCCTGCTTTAGTCCTAGTATATCCCTGCTTTAGTCCTGGTATATTCCTGCTTTAGTCCTAGTATATCCCTGCTTTAGTCCTGGTATATTCCTGCTTTAATCCTAGTATATTCCTGCTTTAGTCCTGGTATATTCCTGTTTTAGTCCTGGTTTATTCCTGCTTTAGTCCTGGTATATTCCTGCTTTAGTCCTAGTATATTCCTGCTTTAATCCTAGTATATTCCTGCTTTAGTCCTGGTATATTCCTGCTTTAATCTTAGTATATTCCTGCTTTAGTCCTGGTATATTCCTGCTTTAGTCCTGGTATATTCCTGCTTTAGTCCTGGTATATTCCTGCTTTAGTCCTGGTATATTCCTGCTTTAGTCCTGGTTTATTCCTGCTTTAGTCCTGGTATATTCCTGCTTTAGTCCTGGTTTATTCCTGCTTTAGTCCTGGTATATTCCTGCTTTAGTCCTAGTATATTCCTGCTTTAATCCTAGTATATTCCTGCTTTAGTCCTGGTATATTCCTGCTTTAGTCCTGGTATATTCCTGCTTTAGTCCTGGTATATTCCTGCTTTAGTCCTGGTATATTCCTGCTTTAGTCCTGGTATATTCCTGCTTTAGTCCTGGTATATTCCTGCTTTAGTCCTGGTTTATTCCTGCTTTAGTCCTGGTATATTCCTGCTTTAGTCCTAGTATATTCCTGCTTTAATCCTAGTATATTCCTGCTTTAGTCCTGGTATATTCCTGCTTTAGTCCTGGTATATTCCTGCTTTAGTCCTGGTTTATTCCTGCTTTAGTCCTAGTATATCCCTGCTTTAGTCCTGGTTTATTCCTGCTTTAGTCCTAGTATATCCCTGCTTTAGTCCTGGTTTATTCCTGCTTTAGTCCTGGTATATTCCTGCTTTAGTCCTGGTATATCCCTGCTTTAGTCCTGGTATATTCCTGCTTTAGTCCTGGTTTATTCCTGCTTTAGTCCTGGTATATTCCTGCTTTAGTCCTGGTTTATTCCTGCTTTAGTCCTGGTTTACTCTTCCTGTACCGTTGCTGAATGCTGTCTCTGTTTCTCGCAGACTTGGCGTCCGTCCCCCTGGACCTGGACACGTCCCCGTTCCTGAGCAGCAGCCTGTCTCTGAGCAGCTCCGAGGACACTCTGGGAAAGAAACTGTTGCTCAAACTCAGTCAGTGCCCCCTTCACCTCCTCATTCACATTCACAGGGCACACTCTGGGGCCCGCACCGGGACAGGGCCCCGAGTCTTCATTCATCAGTTTATTCAGCTCAGTTTTATTTATGCAGCCAAATATCACAGAAGGACACACTGCTGCATCAATACAGTCTCACTCAAGTAGAAGTAAACTTAACTTCATTCACTAAAGTCTAAATTTAGTAAATGTAAAGAGGAAAGGACAAAGGTATGTTTTATACTACGACTACTACTACTACTACTACTACTACTACTACTACTACTACTACTGATACTACCAAAACTATTTGCATGGCACAATTAATACACACAGGATAATTCAAAGTGCTTTACAGGAATAAAAAGACAAGTTCATTCTAGATTAATCCTGGTTTAGTCCTGTGAAGACCTGGTTTAGTCCTGGTTTACAATAGACCTGGTTTAGTGTTGGTTTAGTCATAGACTAGTCCTGGTTTAGTCCTGGTTTAGACTTGGTTTTGTTCTGGTTATTGCTGGTTATGTCCTGTGTTAGTCCTAATTTAGTCCTGGTTTAGTCCTGGTTTAGTCCTAGATTAGTCCTGGATTAGTCCTAGATTAGTCCTGGTTTAGACCTAGATTAGTCCTGGTTTAGACCTAGATTAGTCCTGGTTTAGTCCTAGGTTAGTCCTAGATTAGTCCTGGTTTAGACCTAGATTAGTCCTGGTTTAGTCCTAGGTTAGTCCTAGATTAGTCCTGGTTTAGACCTAGATTAGTCCTGGTTTAGTCCTAGATTAGTCCTGGTTTAGTCCTAGGTTAGTCCTAGATTAGTCCTGGTTTAGTCCTAGATTAGTCCTGGATTAGTCCTAGATTAGTCCTGGTTTAGACCTAGATTAGTCCTGGTTTAGACCTAGATTAGTCCTGGTTTAGACCTAGATTAGTCCTGGTTTAGACCTAGGTTAGTCCTGGTTTGGGGAGGTTTATTTGTTTATTTAACACACAGCACACACCCAAACTGTTTTAGAGAAATAAAAAGAAAAGTTAGTACAACTACATAGACAAGACTTGCAATTAAATACAGTGAAGTATAAAATACTATTAAAAATATTTGTACTACTACCTGGCTTTAACCCAGGATCCTCTGATTGATGCTTTTTTAAAATGTACTCAGAACTATTTGAGTACATTTTGACTGCAGCTGGGTAAAGAACTGTACTCTGTAGTAATGAGTTACAGTAACTGTTAGAGTAAATGGTACTTCTATGAGTAATTTAATCACAACATACTCTTTACTGCTGTTGAATAATAATATTTTGAAGTGAGCAGATTTGGACAAGTGGCCTAACTCAGCTCAGTCTCAGGGCGACACCTACAGGACAAAAGGACACATTACAACAGAAAACATTAAACTGTAGTGGTCTTCTCTGGCTCACACACAGTTCCCACCTGACTGTCTCCTCTCTGTCCTCTGACTGTCTCCTCTCTGTCCTCTGACTGTCTCCTCTCTGTCCTCTGACTGTCTCCTCTCTGTCCTCTGTCTCCTGTCCTGACTGTCTCCTCTCTGTCCTCTAGCTGTCTCCTGTCCTGACTGTCTCCTCTCTGTCCTCTAGCTGTCTCCTGTCCTGACTGTCTCCTCTCTGTCCTCTAGCTGTCTCCTGTCCTAACTGTCTCCTCTCTGTCCTCTGTCTCCTGTCCTGACTGTCTCCTCTCTGTCCTCTAGCTGTCTCCTGTCCTGACTGTCTCCTCTCTGTCCTCTGTCTCCTGTCCTGACTGTCTCCTGTCCTGACTGTCTCCTGTCCTGACTGTCTGCTCTCTGTCCTCTGTCTCCTGTCCTGACTGTCTCCTCTCTGTCCTCTGTCTCCTGTCCTGACTGTCTCCTCTCTGTCCTCTAGCTGTCTCCTGTCTGACTGTCTCCTCTCTGTCTGTCTCCTGTCTGACTGTCTCCTGTCTGACTGTCTCCTGTCTGACTGTCTGCTCTCTGTCCTCTGTCTCCTGTCCTGACTGTCTCCTCTCTGTCCTCTGTCTCCTGTCCTGACTGTCTCCTCTCTGTCCTCTAGCTGTCTCCTGTCCTGACTGTCTCCTCTCTGTCCTCTGTCTCCTGTCCTGACTGTCTGCTCTCTGTCCTCTGACTGTCTCCTGTCCTAACTGTCTCCTCTCTGTCCTCTGTCTCCTGTCCCGACTGTCTCCTGTCCCGACTGTCTCCTCTCCTGTCTGACTGTCTCCTGTCTGACTGTCTCCTGTCCGACTGTCTCCTGTCCCGACTGTCTCCCCTCCTGCCCTGACTGTCTCCTGTCCTGACTGTCTCCCCTCCTGTCCCGACTGTCTCCTGTCCCGACTGTCACCTGTCCCGACTGTCTCCCCTCCTGTCCCGACTGTCTCCCCTCCTGTCCCGAATGTCTCCCCTCCTGTCCCGACTGTCTCCCCTCCTGTCCCGACTGTCTCCCCTCCTGTCCCGACTGTCTCCCCTCCTGTCCCGACTGTCTCCCCTCCTGTCCCGAATGTCTCCCCTCCTGTCCCGACTGTCTCCCCTCCTGTCCCGACTGTCTCCCCTCCTGTCCCGAATGTCTCCCCTCCTGCCCTGACTGTCTCCCCTCCTGACTGTCTCCCCTCCTGACTGTCTCCCCTCCTGTCCCGACTGTCTCCTGTCCCGACTGTCACCTGTCCCGACTGTCTCCCTGACTGTCCCGACTGTCTCCCCTCCTGTCCCGAATGTCTCCCCTCCTGTCCCGACTGTCTCCCCTCAGGGACTCATTTTTTCAACCAATCACAAGCTCAGAACAAAGGGGGTGGTCCCATTCGGATCAAGGACACTGTCATTCTTTATTCACTGGAGGAGTCCGAGTGGAAAGAGACCAATTCCAGCGCTGGCTACTTCTTACACTACAAAACAGCAGAAAAAAGAAAAACAGAGACAGAAAAAAGCGAAACAAACTTAAAATCATTTTGTCATTTTGTTTTTCTTCAGGTCACAAAAAGCGGAAGAAGTCCCGTGAAGGAGAGAAGACGCCGGAGGACATTTCAGAGCAGCCGCTGGTCGAGACTTAGCCCTTTTCCTCAAACAGAAGCTGTTTGTGAAGACAGAGATGTACTGAGATATCAGAGTTTTATCTGACAAAAAAACAACACCCAAGAATGAAGACTTTAAACGGGACAGGAATGTTTTAATCAACTTTCACACCAAGTACCACCTCAGAAAATATTTGGATTTACGAGTAACATTTACTATGCATGACTCAATCAGGACATAACCGGGACTAAACCGGGAATGAACCAGGGCTGAACATGGACCTAAATACTAAGTCGAGTCCCCATCCTGTTTTCTGATTAGTCGTATGTCTATCCAGCTGCATTCAGAGGTAGTTTAATCTGTGTTAATATGTGTTTCTTCCAACGGTAATGTAAGATTATTGGTAGAACTGGGGTGAAACTATTGCAATATGCTTCATCTTTATCTCTTCGACTTTTTAATGCTTGAATATAAAGGAATGACCATGAATGTAAGAGGATTTATAGAATATAAATAAGACATTTTATATGCTCGCTACACAAATAAGTACGTACTCTCCCTCTCGTCTGAACTAAACTGATGACAACAAGATGGCCGACACCAAAGACACTGCGGTTTGGGGCCAAACACTCGGTCATCTTTATAAAAGGCCAAATCCCTGTGATGGGATTACGCTACAGCTGGTCTAGACAAGCCCATATTCCTAAATACTGAAAGAACCTGTCCATGACCCAAGTTCAGGGGTCTGCAAGCTTCCAGATCCAAAAAAAGCCAGTTGTTCCCAAAAGAACCAAGAACTAACAAAGAAATAAGTTAAATACTGCACTGATTATCTCACTCAGAGGACTAGAGTTTCCCCAGAGAGAGCTTTATTTCAGTGAGCCTTTTGTATTTCAAGTTGAGCACAGTTTGGACAAATAGGTTGTGTTGTGTACTCGTATATAACTCAAATACATGGGTTGTGATGAAGTTTTCAAAAGTTCTGATGCTTTCAAATGAACTGGCTTGCTACACACAGCTTATAAACACACTAATGATTAAGTATAAATATAAAGGACAGATGTTTACCTTTTTTTAAAAAATTTAAGCACACAGACACACTTCTAACAAAAAACAGGGCTTTATTTACTATTAAAAAGTAAAAACAGCAGCAACAACTGACCTCAGAACCTAAATAACCTTAAATATATAACTTAATAAAAATATATATTGCAGAAATATATTGCTGTGTGAATTGTGCAAAACAGCTTCAGGTGTCCCTCTCTGGTTTCTTCATTCTGTTATTATCTGCCCTGTTTTAGAAAAGATCTTTTCAGGGGAAAAAAAAAAACCTCTCACAGATGGGAGTTTGCTCTCACGTTCACTTTAAATTCTCTTTGTACCGAGCCACCACTAATAACTGTCCTGCTGGTCCTGCTCGTGCGGCTCTTTGGGTTTTGTAAAGTCAATAAAGGAATAAGTAAATAACAAAGTAAATAACTATAAAACAACCTGCGTCTGTTTTCCAGTGCACTGTTAAACTAACAGCCTCAGTTGTATGCACAGAGCCTCACGAGTGAGATAACACTGGTCTACAAATGTTTGGACTCGATCTGCTTCTGAGATAAAAGTGGCTAAATCTCATTTATTTTGATAAAATGAACTGAAAATCAATTGATAACTGTGCTGGTTACTAATGTATTCAAGATATTTAATGATATTGTTTCACATCAAAATCTGTTTATACAATAGATTTAGGCATTTTTGCTTAAAAATAATATTTATATTTTGAAAATATTTAATTTCTCTACATGAATGCATTTTGTCCACTTCCAAGAGAGATTTCTGCAAATAAAAACAAAACATTTTATGTCAAAACTCTAGCCATATTAAAATGAATGTATTGAATGTGCAGCTTTCAGATAGAACTGGTTGATTGTAGACACTGTACCTTCTGATAAACTTCCGTTTTTGACTTATTTTGCATAAATTTCCTATTTTGACCCAATACTGTTTCTTGGAAACTAAAGCCAATCTGCACTTCTGACTTACTTTTTCTTTATTAGTGACCTAATCCAAGAAAAATTTCACTACTTTTGTTCCGGGAGCATTTTGTTTGTAGACCAGTGTAAGCAGTGCAGTATTTCATAAGCTCTTTGTTAGTTTGCAATTATTAATGACTACTCATATACTATATTTCAGTATTAGGCTAAGCAACTTCTGTGCATCAGAATTGGTTGTGGCTCTTAAAGATTAAAATTTTGTATTTTTGGGAACAACTGTCTCTTTATATCTGGAAGGTTGCAGACCCCTGCTCTTAACATTTACAAAATGTTGGTGTCCACAACATTTTGCATTAAAACAACAAAAATATTTACTTAAGCTGTGTGCATTTTGTGCGTCTGTGCCTCGCTTGCACCACAGATCAGACACAGTTATCATTCAGACTTGTTATGTCCTCCATTGCCTTGACTCAGTAACTACTTGTTCATGAAAATAGTTGTTTTTAGCGTGTTAGCTGCGCACATGCTTGCTGCCAATCTCATAGATACACAAGCTGGGTGTCCAGGTTCCAAATTTGACTGATCAAACTTATGTAGGATTCATTAATTAAGATTTTGGGGAGCGACTTGGAGCTAGGGTGACCACTTTAAAGAGAACAAAAAGTGGGCAAAGTTGTGCAATTTGGTGAGACAACTTGAGAAATAAATGTTTTGATACACAAATCTAACTTGCTGAGATAAAACTGCTTCAGTTTAGGGCCTATAAAACATACACTATATTTCCAAAAGTATTAGCTCACCTGCCTTGTCCTGAAACACAGAGGCACCAACACAACAAACATATATTCAACCTCAAGATAGGACGCCCACAAATCTTTATTCTACATTTTCCCCAAGAATACTAACCTGACCTTGTTGTTCTTAAGTTGAATCTCACTTTTTGTAAGATCCACTTGACAAAAAAGGGACATTATCTTAATAAATGGGACAGAGGTGCAGTACAACCAAAAGTGGGACAGGTGTTCATCTAAACTGTCTGTAGCTGTGTGGACAACTGAGGCTAAAACGTTTATTATAACAGCGGAATAGTTAAGTCCACAGCATATCCCAGAAAACAGGCAGAAAGTTTTATTTTTCCTTGCCGACACAGATGCAGGTTGTTTTATAGTCTACTTATTTTATAACAGATGCCCAGAGAGATGCATGCGGCTCTAAAAACATAGGTCGCAGATGTCTTGTCTACTTCCTGGTTACAGCTCCTTCTTTATCTCCATTGGTCTGTTCCCAAATCCTCTGCCTTCTCTTCTCCCACACCAAATAACGTCACTACATCCATAAACCTCCTCTGTGGTCTTCCTCTAGGCCTCCAGCTCTAACTTCAGCCTCTTTCTACTACGTCAAGACTGTACCTGTCGACTAATACATTCTCTACTGGGTCGTTCCATGTCAAATCAACCAATGCCTCCCACCTGACCACCTTGGATTTTCTTCAAACTTGGTGTGATTATTGTAATTCAATTCAATTCAATTCAGGTTTATTTGTACAGCCCAATATCACAACAAAAGTCGCCTCAAAGGGCTTCACAAACAGTTGATCAAACATAAACACACAATCAGCACAAACAATAACTACACTAAACTAAACAGACCCAGGACACTCCTGTCCTTAGACCCTCCTTCTCGGTAAGGAAAAACTCCTAAAAAACCTAGCTACGGGAAAAAAGAAGAAACCTTATGGAGCCCATATTGAAGGAGAGCTCCTCTTCCAGGACGGACAGGCAATGCGTAACCAATAGGAAGTGTGCAAAGTTTGGAGTTGGTATCCTTTGTAGTTTATGAAAGAATAAGGTTTAAAAAAGCCCAAAATCATGGCTTCTGCAAAATGGCACAGTTCCTGCTCAGCTGTTTGCTCCACATGAATGACATTTGAAAGTTTTGTTCTACACCATGTAAAGTCCATTGTGTGAAAAGCATAGAGTCCAAAGTTATATCATTCTCCCTTTATGGCCTGCCAGATATTGAACATGTATGGACTTTCATATCTCCACAATGAAACACATCAGTTCTGTCAAACTGTGATCTAACAAACTCATGTGAGAGTACTTCATCAGTAACTAGGTCTTTCTTTATTTATAAGGCATTAAACCTAGAAAAGATGATCTCAAGTCTGTTTTTCAAACTCAAATTGCCAAGGTATGACACCATTTACCATAAAAACAAGTATATCAAAAAAATCCAAGGTGGTCAGGTGGGATTTTTTTTTGATTTGACATGGAATGACCCTACTGTCTGATTTATCACATTTTCCAAAAAAAAAAGGATGGGCCATGGAAGTGGATGGAAATGTACTCGATACCAATACTGATCATTTGCCATGAGTATTCTGTGAGTATCGATCTAGTATTGATACTCCCATCACACGTTTACGTCTGGACGGAGAAGTGTCAGACTTAACTCAGGACAACAAAGCATAATCTTGTGTTCAAAATGCCAGCGAATGATAAGTGAGGAGATAATACAGTTTATAGTTTTTATGTGTGTTGTGTGTCCTACATTAACAACAACGTTACATGCAGCATAGTATTGTTTTTTCAAAGGAGTGAAGTAACACAGCAAATGCTTAAGATAACGGTGTTTTGTTCAATATTTAACTTTTTTTCCTCAGGCATATTTGAGTCCTTATGTTATTTTATGTTGTGTTGAGTGATAACGCATTTATTTCATCAGATCTGCTAAATAAAGTCTCAACAATAAGGGGAACAGCAATCCAATCAGACAGAAACAAATCTACGTAACAAAATCACAGGAGCAACATGTCCTTCCAGCTGTAAGGGACTCAGATGTTTTTAGAAAATGAATGACAGAGTAAATTATTATGCGACCTCAGAGGCGTGCACAAACTTTTACATATGACTGTACATATTAAACAATACAGATGTCAATAGTTTACAAAAAACTCACAAAACTTAGACAAAGACAAACATTTTAACCCATAATATTTATTTGTTTGCAGATAAACCATTTGATGCCATTGACTAACAGCCCGTTGTAGTTCTGTAACATAAGGCAGAGGAAACACAGGAGATTTGTTCAAAAACGGCACAGGCAATTTAAGAGCAAACGTTAACCTTTTCATCTTTCTAACACATCAAATTCACATATATCCTGTTAGTTCTCCTCATTTTGCCGGCTTTACTGTCTGTGGCAGCTGTTAGGATTAGGAATATCAGAGGGACAGCTTGTGTTTATGGAGATAAAGCTAAGCTCATTACAGTTCAGACATGTACTGAGGGATAGTAAAAGACGGAGAGTAAAATGTATTTCTGACTTAGCCTGGCCAGCCACACTAACTTTTTTCCCCTATTATATTCAAAAAAAGTTAATCTGGTACCTCTTCGTTTGAGTTTAATTTCTATGGACGGAACAATCACAGGCGGAGTAACCAATCAGAGAAACGAAAGGCGTAAGCAGTGCACCGCTGACCCAAACAAATGTAGCGGATTGTCGTCGGTTTTGCCATAAAACATCAGAATACTGTGTGTTAGTTGCAACTCTGTACAAATGGCTTCTACTGCTTTCCCTGTTCAGAAATAAGTACAAAGAATTACGGAAAAAGTAGGTTTGAATGACAAGGGGACTTTACTGTTTTTAAAACGAAAACAGGACAAAGAAAAGTCCCACAGAGGACGCAATAAACGCCGTTCATCAGGTCGGAGAAGTTATTAAGTTATCTCTGTAAACGCTGGTGCCACCTTGGTTAATTCTGATAGATTATCTTCCACAATTGTTCGACGCGCTGCAGATAAACCGCTGCAACAGGGCCGTTCCAAATCCAGTTACGGGAGAGGAACCAGAGCCTCCTGCTTTTGAAAAGAACACAGGATCGGATGGCTGGCCAGGCTTCCATAAACATGTCAGAAATACATTTGTTTGTAGAGGAAGACCACAGAGGATATTTATGGATGCTGTGTGAGAGAAGAGGGTTAGAAATGGATTTAGTATTTGTAGCTACCACAAAAAGCGTGCCGAGAAAAACTACTGAACTTACTACAGGGATATTTCAAGTACAGGGATTTGTAGAAGTAAAAGCTAATTTGTGAACTTATTTTGACATTTATAGTCCAGCATTACAGTGGATTTAAAGTAGTTTAATACAGGTAACGTGTTGAAGAGGAGTACTTCAGGTAGCGCTCTGTTGATCTTTGCAATAACTAGTCTTTCGTCCTATGTCTAACCACACGCATCGACTAACATTTCAGCTCATTGTGGAGGTATTTAACTGCTTTGGAAGAAATTTTAGGACCTTTACAAGTGTATTTACAGGTTTATACGTAGCTTGATCAATATCACACCTGAAATGACAGCATTCGAACAGATAAGTGCCATAAATGAACCATTTCATTCAAACTGGCCTCTGAATGAGCCTAAAGTGAAAAGCTGGGCCCAAACAAAGTGTGCTTCTCCTATTAAACTCATCGCTTCTTCAAAGATTTTTTTAAACTCTCCGATTGGTTAAAACCGGAGGGCAGGGGCGGACAGGGAAAAACAGCAAGTGTAGGAGAAATGACAGAAGAAGAGAGCGCGATTCCTTATTGGATTTTGGTGACGGCTTCGTGGATGGACTGCGCTACGTAGTCGATGTTTTTGGAGGTGAGGCCACACATGTTGATGCGACCGCTGGCCATTAGATACACGTGCTTCTCCTTCACCATGTACTCCACCTGTTTGGCTGTTTGGAGACAAGTGGACACACAAAGTCATCGCAAACGGTACGTGCAGAGGAAAGGGCTTACAAGAGTGTTCAGCATTTTTCCTTTAATGCTCCTTACAACCAGGAACATTGGGAGAATTATCCAGCACATTTTACAAACAAAGACAGCTTACAAAGTGCTGCACGAGATTATAAAACTGATAAATAAACACATAAATAAATAAGGATGGCCAAGTGTTCCCATTTTACCAGTTTCAGGCTCCTTGTCCCATGTCCTAACAAGGGGTGTAACGATGTTTTTGCAACAATAGACGTCAACAGTGACAGTTCCAGAAGTAAAAGTCCCATTCATTTTTCCCACTGACTTCATGCCCTCAGTTCATTCTATGGGCAGGTTTAGTGTGGTTCCCTGCTTTTGACATATTGTAATGATGAATTAAATTGTGTTTTGTGCATTACTGAACTGCAGCTGCAGGTCGATCTGTTTCTGTGACTTCTTTGGGTGAATACTACAGGATCTTATTTAGGCACCTCTTTAAAAAAGGGGCTGAATACTTCTGCACACTCAAGTTCTCTGTTTTTCTGTCATATTTCTTGTTTGCTTCACAATAAAAAATATTTTGCATCTTTATAGTTGTTGTCATTTGATGTAAGGTGACTGACATAAAACTCTCAATGATCCATTTCCTGTTTGTAAAGCAACAGTAAAGGAAAACTGCTAAGGAAGCTGAATACTTTTGCAAGCCAGTGTATTACTGTGTGTTGTGTTTTATTTTGTTTTGACTCACGGTTGAGGCCGGTGAAGCTGAACATCCCGATCTGTGCGGTGATGTGGTCCCAGGTCCCGGGAGTCCCCAGAGCCAGGAGTTTGGACTTGAGCTGGTCTCGCATCAACAACACACGATCTGCCATGGTCTTCACATTATCTTTCCTTTAGAGAGGAGAGACACAGAGATGCGAGCGTTAAATTAGTGATTTGTCATTTAGTAACAATAATAATATTTTCAAATCATAAAAAGTTTGTGAGTAAGATTTATATCTTTATTTTTAAAGACTGTATTGAACTCTACAAGCTTCTAAGTGTCTACTACAGTGGTTTTCAAACTTTTCACACAAAGTGCTACCTCAGAAAATATTTGGCTTCCCAAGCACCATCTGTAATGGACTAAAATGAACTTAAATCTGGATTAACCCTGGTCTTAACTGAGGGATAAAACTGGGATTAAACCAGGTCCAAAATAGGACTTAACTAGGTCTAAACCAGGTTCATACCAAAATTAAACCAGGACTAACCAAGTCTAAACCAAGACTGAACATGGATTTAACCAGGACCAAACCACATCAGAAATAGGACAAAACCAGATCTAAACCAGGACTAAACAGACTTAACCAGGTTTAAACCAGGACCAAACCAGGTCAAAAATTGGACTAAACGAGGAAAAATCAAGGACTAAACCAGGTCTAAGCCATGACTAATCCAAGTCTAAACGAGCTCTACATCAGGACTACACAAGGATTTAACCAGAACTAAATATACAGTGGTATTAAAGGTCCTGTAAGCAGCATGCGCTCTACTGGTTTAAAGCGGTACTGCAGTCTCAATCAAAACAATAGTCTCTTTTCTGATAGGACGATGCAGTTTTAGTAACGACCTACATAAATAAAAGTCTATTGCTCTGTCCTAGCAGCAGTCCCAGTACTGGATCCATCTTCTATCAGTCTATGTTTTATCTTTTGTTAGACACAGCATGCCCTGATTCATCAGTGAGGGCAGACACACGCAGCAGCGAGCACAAGGCTAACGTTACCATTCAGCGAACAGCTCTGGAGAGTTGAGCGTTTTGCTGACGATGCGAGCTCCCTGAGACGGAGGGTTGGACCACGTCGTCCTCACAATCTTCTCCATCTGAGACAGGATCCTGGTCAGGTTCTCGTTGTCCCGAGCCACCACTGTCAGGTTCCCCACTCTCTCATCTGCACAGCACAAGAACAGAAGGCTAAGTAAGACACAGTATAATTCTACAGTGCTGTAAAAAAGATTTGCTCCCTTATGGATTTCTTATATATACACACTTAAATGTTTTGGATCAGCAAACACTTTAATATTAAACAAAGATAACCTGGACTGTGCTCTAAGGCAGTGGTTCCCAATTGGTGGGGCATGAGAACTCACTGTAAAGGCCAAAGTTCTTGGAGAAGGACTGAGCCACAAAGAGCTCGAACCCCTGAGACACAAAGTAACGCACAGCCCAAGCGTCCTTCTCCAGACTCCCAGAGGCAAAGCCCTGGTAGGCCGAGTCGAAGAACACGAACAGCTTCCTCCTCTGGAATCAAAATCAGGGAACAACATCAGGATTAACGCAGGCGTGACTGAGGATAAGACCATGTTGCTGGTGTAAATGGAGAACATTGTAAAAACCTTCATGACTTCGGCGATCTTCTTCCACTCGTCCTGTGTGGGGTCGGTTCCGGTCGGGTTGTGAGCGCAGGCGTGAAGCACAAAGACTGAATGCTCTGGAGCGTTCTGTTGGACAGAGAAACAGTCAGGATTCAAACAGTAATTAAGAAAAATACATACATTTCCAAAACTGGACAATATGTTTTTACTTACAGAGCTCTTCATATGTCTTCAATAAGTACAGATTTTAGCATTCAGTTCAGTGTTTTATAAATAATGTTTCCACACATCAGTCAAAAAATGGTTGCAATAGGTCATAATCTATAAATGGGTCTAATATGCCAAAAAAAACTTCAATACACAGTCTGTAAATATATTTACCTCCACAACAAAAAGATTGGCTTGGTCATGGTGGTCACTAGGGCTGCACAATATATCGCAAAATTATCGTTATCGCAATATCAGCAAACAGAAGAATCTAAATATATCGCAATAACGCTGTGGTCTTTTATCTGACAGAGATTTACACTGAAGAATCATTTTCCACCAGAGCCTTAAAAGAACATGTGTTGTGACTAAATAAAAATGTTTAAAAAGTCCAGTTTTAGTGGTAATTTATTTAATTTAGTCACAGCTTAGCATTGTTTTATTCCTGGTTTAGTCTGTGTAAGGTTTTGATTTTGTTGCTGTTTTGACTTGTAAATACAGGAACTTACATTTTTGTGAAATGTGGTGAATTTTAGGGCTGCAGCTATCAATTATTTTGGTAATCGAGTAATCAATCAATTATTTTGTTTGATTAAATCAAATAAGTGATACTCTTGCGTGTCTGCGTATTTTAAAAAGTATCACATTTTAATGCACATCTGTGACTCAAGTGTTTTTTTTCATATTTTAATACATTACATTGCAAATAGCTTTGTAAATGTAGGTTTTATTATTATACATCATGATATGGTCGACTAATTATATACTTACTTATACTTTATACTTACTTATC
Source organism: Bostrychus sinensis (assembly GCA_020698575.1). NCBI lineage: Eukaryota > Metazoa > Chordata > Actinopteri > Gobiiformes > Eleotridae > Bostrychus > Bostrychus sinensis. The sequence goes on along the minus strand of CM036243.1, from coordinate 34,072,172 downwards.
CAGGGCTATATTATTATATACTAACTATATATTTAATCAGAATATTTGTAAATGCCGATACAAAACAATGCAAAAGCTGCAGAGGTGCATTCCCCTCACAGTTTAAAAAGTGCTGCTTCTAAAAGTTATATCTATTATCATTTATACACCAGGGGCCGGTTACATTTTGATTTAATACTACAAAGGTTAATAAACACTTCAATATTAGTAATAAGATGCATTTCTAAAAAGTGCACAATAATGAGCTTGCTACAAAGTTATCAGACCCAAGGTTGCAGGGGGGGCTCCTGTCGATGCGTGGGAAGACTCTGCAGAAACTGAGAACTTTTCATGGCCCTGCCCCTATGCACGAAAAAGTTACTCGAAGCCAAGAAGATAATGCTATGCAGAGATCGTCATACATCGTCATACATAATATAAAAACTGAGGACACTCCTCTCTCACCCTGCTGACTGTAACCTTAGCTGTGTTTTTACTGAATAAACCTTCTGACTTGATTACACTTCTGAATCATCGTCCTCTTTGATGCTTACACCCAAAATGAACAAATCCTTACACTACGCTGTAGCCCTGACGTGCACCTGGTCAAAAATGTAACTACGCGTCAACGCTACACGGAAGCGCTGTGATTGTTTGCTTGGTCTCGCGGTGAACTGGCACTGCATGAAACACCGCAGGAGCAACGCAGAAGCATGAAGGGTTTTCAACGCCGTCGAGACAGCGGTAGATTGGCGTCAGGAAGACACGGAAATATAAATCAGCCTTTAGCCAAACAGTGCGACGCCGTTTCCTCCAAAGCCAGTTTCACGATGGTGCTGTTCTCTACGTAGTTTATATGTACATTTAAAATGTGAACTACAACTCAAATTTATTCAGTTTATAGCCCAACCACTGCCTTACTGTAACCGTGCAGAAACTTCGTTCCGTGCATATAAAGTTCCCAGCGCTAATGCGCCAGTCTTATTTAGATTAATTAAACGAAACTTCGAGTTCAAAGAATGTTAATCAAATTACTCGAATAACTCGATGAATCGTTGCAGCCCTAGTGAATTTAATTACTATGTTTGAAAAGTAGGCTCTATTTTCAAATATCGCAATAATATCATTATCGCAATTTTCAACATAGTCATCTAATATCGCATGTTTCCTCCATATCGTGCAGCCCTAGTGGTGACGTACAACCGCAAGTCAATGTGCACAATGTATATAAAATATGTAAAATCTAGTCTACAACAAACTGAAACAGAACAGGAGGCAAAAGCAAGCTTTTCTGCTTATGTTTTTGACAAAAGCATACTTGACATAGGCCTTTCTTAGGTGATATTGAGGAAATGAAGTTAATCTCTGTGGACATTTAAATGTGGATTTATTGTGCTAAGTCCTTATGAGACTTTTGTCAAGCAGCAACTATCCTTTAACCTCAACAAAACCAGCCAAACATCTACTTTATTTAAAGCAAAGCGCAAAGAACCCTTGCAGCAGATGTTAGATATTAGTGGGACAGTAAACCACAGTGACTCACCTCCAGATCGTCCAGAAGTCCATCCAGGTCCAGGCCTCGTTTGTTAGCGTCCCAATAATGATACGGACGGATGTCTTTGAAACCAGCGTCAGCGAAGACACCATTGTGGTTCTCTGGGAAACAAGGTTTTCAAGGTTTAAAGTCATACTCTGCATCTTGCAATTTGCTTTTGCAGCCACTAAAACATTGATGGATGGAAGGGAGTGTTCTTTGCAGAACCAAATCCGTTACTGACCCCAGGTCGGAGCAGAGACGTAGATCGGTGTGGCCGTGTTGTTGGTGCCGTTGTACCAGCGGCGGAGGAAATCTGCCCCGATCCTCAGAGCTCCTGTCCCACCCAGACACTGGACCGCTCCAACCTGGAACAGACAGAGGGACAAAAAGAAATGTTTTTTATAACAATTAGTCTTTGACAGACTTATTTAAGAGCAAATAGGGTGTGAAAAGTGACACATGATCAGTTTCTGTTTGCACCTTACAGAAGAAAAGCCAATCAGTCGAGTTTGTAGCAAAACATTTGGCAGTATATTTGTTCTATTACTGCATATAATTAAAATCATTTAGAAGTAAACACAATTTTTTACAAGTTGATTTCAAAATGCACTTAAATGTTTTACCATTTTCATTTGAATACATTTTCAATTTATTTATTTTATCTTTGAGGAATTACTAAAAATAGAGTGAACATCTTGTGTCTCGTCAAACTCCTAGTAGAAATAGCAAACCGCTGGAAATACGTAGGTCTAATGTTAATTTCACAAAAAAACATAACTCATAACTACTCTAAACATTCAGCAAGAACAAATTAACACATTTACAAAAAAAAAATTTTTTTTTTTCTATTAAATTCTTTTTATTTCTCCAATATAGCAAATCTTGTCAAAAAGGTCATAGACAGTTAATTATATGCTTAAGCTGTTTCTTATTTTAAATGTCAATTCCCATTTGCCCTGTACAGTGTTGCCCTCCCTTGTGTGCACTTGTGTTTGGCTGCACCACTGTTTAAGTTTTCCTTGGGTCGCTCCAGGTCTGTTTGTTCTCATAACATTTTGCTTCTCTGATTATTTACATTTTGCCCAGTTACTTTGGGTTTGAAGACAAGGCCATGTGATAATTTAAGCTGGCGTTTCTTTCTAGGATCCACACGCTTAATAAATTCCTCTTTAACCATTATTTAATTTACATTATACTAGTTTTAAAGTTCTATTGTCAAAAGGGCATTAGCTCGTGAGTAAACATAACCTAAAATTACAGATTAGTCAACACATAAAACTAGAGCAGCCTGACAGGGTCAAACTTCAAACTACAGCAACCTCAGAGGGTCAGAAGTCAACTACAGCAGCCTCAGAGGGTCTGACGTCAACTACAGCAGCCTCAGAGGGTCTGAAGTCAACTACAGCAGCCTCAGAGGGTCAAAACTCAAACTACAGCAGCCTCAGAGGGTCAGATCACAAACTACAGCACCCGCAGAGGGTCAAAACTCAAACTACTGCAGCGTCAGTGGGTCTGAACTCAAACTACAGCAGCCTCAGAGGGTCTGAAATCAAACTACAGCAGCCTCAGAGAGTCTGAAGTCAAACTACAGCAGCCTCAGAGGGTCAGAACTCAAACTACAGCAGCCTCAGAGGGTCAGAACTCAAACTACAGCAGCCTCAGAGGGTCAGAACTCAAACTACAGCAGCCTCAGAGGATCAGAAGTCAAACTACAGCAGCCTCAGAGGGTCAGAACTCAAACTACAGCAGACTCAGAGGGTCTGAAGTCAAACTACAGCAACCTCAGTGGGTCTGAACTCAAACTACAGCAGCCTCAGAGGGTCAGAAGTCAAACTACAGCAACCTCAGTGGGTCTGAACTCAAACTACAGCAGCCTCAGAGGGTCAAAACTCTAACTACAGCAGCCTCAGGGGAACAAAACTCAAACTACAGCAGCCTCGGCTCACCCTGTTCTCTTTGACGGCGGGGCTGTCGTCGCCCAGGGCCACTTTGGACGCTGCAGACCTGAACTCGGGCAGTCCCAGGATGGGCAGGTACTCGTGGTTTAGACTCTGATCCTCCACAATCAGCCGCTCCACCTTCTTCACCACCGGCAGCACCCATGGCTGGGAATCATCGGTACGGTACGCTGCGGGGGACAAACAACATGCAGCATTTAAACATCACATCATAGCACCCAGTAAAGTTTTACAATATATAAGAGGTTGCATTATTAACATTTTGACAGGTTTCATGCCATGTCATCCCTGTTTTTATAATTGTTATAGTGATAAAAGTGACTCCAGCCATGTTTATTTATTTCATAGGACCACTGGCTGCAAGTGCACGGTAGCAGAGTGGTTAGCACTGCTGTCTCTTGGCCAGACGATCAATCATATGTTCGGCTGCCAACAATCTCTGAGTGAACTAAATCTGGTGACGCACTACACAATTTTTTGCCCAATTTTACGATGACTCATAGTCGCGCTGAGTCTGTACCGGTCAGGACTAGTCTCAGGGAGTTGTTAGCCCAGAAATCTGTGATGTGTGGGGTTTAGATATTACTGTGGGTTATTCAGTAAGAATTTATTCATTGGTTCTGCTCTCACAGCCTGAGCAGTATACAAGAGTTAGACTTAAGCCTGCAGAAGCTTGTATTGTGGAGCAGAGTAAATGCACAGTGTGTATTAAACTTTGACACAGAAACCCAGGGCTAACTGAACGAGTCGTTAAGCTTCTTCATTATGCACTGATCCAGGCTGATATTGTTCGTTTTAATTATTGTGCTGCTGCGTCCTGTCGCTGCAAGTCAGACATGAGCCGTTGCTGCCACAACACGCACCACAGCAAACAAAGGGGTGTAACTTTTAGTACTTTTCAAAAGCCAAAAACAGTCAAATAATAATAAATTATTAACTCTAGACATGTACCGTGGTTTAGTGTAATGGGCCTGAACAATCTGTACAAAGTTAGGCCTATTATTCGGCATAGCACATATGTTTTTCATATGTGGTTTTATTGTTCGAGTTATATAACCTGTTGTTGAGTGTGTTTTTTGTGTGCGCGCCGCCCATATTTGACTCCTGAAGAACTCCACGAAGCCCTGTATCACATTTCACACGCACACATTCACAGTAGTAGTAGCAGCGAGTCAAGGGATATTACAAGGTCAAGGCAGTGAGTAGGCATTAACACTTTTGTTGGTCTGCTAAAAGTAAGAGTTTCTGTTTTGTGATTAGTGACAGAGTGGTCAAATAAGGACAATGACACAAGCTTTTGCAAATGTAAACAAACTTATCAACCACGTAAATCTAAATAAAATACATTTACTATAAACATTGTTGTTTAGTATAGTTTTGTATAGTTCTATTTTGTATTTTCATGATAATATAAGAAGGAAAGAATATCCCCTGTTGTTCCAATTTATTTAAATACTGAATGTTTTTTCTTGTAAGTTGCATTGCTGAGTTGCTGTCAGCAGGTCATCCTTTTGTTACCCAAAGACATGTGTTAGGTGAATTGGTGAATCTAAATGTCCCATAGTGAATGAATGTCTTACAGTCTCCAGAGCCCATAGCTGTTGGGACAGGCTCTAGCTACCCACGGCACATAATGGGAATAAGTGCAACATGATTAATTTCTGTCCTTAAAATTATATTCTACTTATTGTGTGTTTCATGTTGTGTGATTCATGCAAAGGAACATTAAAGGTCCCACCCAGTAGTACGTTTTTTTCCAATACAACAAAGGTATCGTCTAAGATCATAAGAAAACCTTGCTTTACTTAATCTGGAATCAGACAAGAATAACTTTTGCACGTTTGCAGTTAAATTATAAATAAATTGCAATGTTTTTTCGCCTGCAACATCATTTGAATGCTCTGTAAATAACAATACCCAACTATATTCACTAGTTTTAGGAGATTAAAAGGCCAGGTTTGCTGATTATGATCCGACAGTCGTTGACCACTGAGCTGAGCAGTCACAAGGAGAGGTCACGCTTTTAAAATCCCATTCACTACAGCAACATCTAGGCAGTAGCTGTCAAACTGGGGGCTAATTTGTTGCTAGCTTAAATGTTAGCATGTTGCGAAGGTCAAACCCTAATCCTCGTGCGTAAACGAGTGCGTTAGCCTCATTATTTGCTTAAAAAAACATAAAATGCAGTGGTGATAACTGAGACACGAGTGCACAGCCGCAGACTGCAGTTCTCTCATTCATTCTCCCAGCGGCGGCTCACTTAGCATTAGCTTAGCATTAGCTTCTTGCCTTACCTCCGACTCCGAGGTTCACCTTCTGCGGGTGCGGGTCCTCCCTGAAATCGGCCGTGAGTTTGAAGACAGCCACCGGCGGGGCTTGTGGGACGTCTGCGAATAGCGACATGGCTCTGTGGAAGACTGGAGGACGCTCACGGTGAAGCAGCCGCGGGACAAGAGGACACAGCGAGTGGGACGGGGCTGGCCGGTCACAGACGGGGAGAGCAGGGTTGCCAGGTCTGAAAGTCAGAATCTTCTTCTTTCTGAGTTTGCGGCAGTCCAGACGCCCGCTGGCCGTGTTGCTGCCTCCCTCCGATTGTTTTTTAACATTGCAGGTTTTGCTACATAAGATTCTTAAGTGAATCCCGTGGAAAAGATGAACTGAAAGTCAGAATCCGCCCAACAGCAACTTAAAAACCGCCCAATCCCGCGGACTTGGCAACCAGGTCTAAGCCAGCACTAAAACCAGGATAAAGCAGATCTAAACCGAGACAAAACCAGGACTAAAACCAGGATAAACCAGGTCTAAACCGAGACAAAACCAGGACTAAAACCAGGATAAAGCAGATCTAAACTGAGACTAAACCAGGACTAAAACCAGGATAAACCAGGTCAAAGGTAGAAAATTAAAAATTGGTCAATGAAAGTAGAATATAAAAAGAATTGATGACAATTTTTATAGCAAGAAAATGCTTAACAGTATGAACCTGATTATTTTAAAAGGGTACCAGAGGATTAAATGTATAATACTGTTTTGAGAGTGGTAACAGTCCTGTCCTGTGTGTCTTAATCATTTAGTGGATATATTTACAGAAAAAAAGGGGGGTAATGTTTCTTTCGTGTGTTTAAATATCACAGATCCTGTTCATCACAGAGTCTACCATCATGGAGCCAATGCAGTCTGTTGTCTGTGCTGCATCATGAAGTGCACAGGACCAAGGACCAAAAGCTGAAGTTGAATGTTTTGCCACTAGAGGTCAGTGTTTGTCCACAAACTACAACCAGCAGAGCCACGGACTGCGATTACTTTTAACACTAAAGCTTATGCTAAAATTAAATATATATTTTAATTGGAAAAATGAAAGAAAAACTTTTTGTTAGTTTGTTTTTGCTTCTCCATTTAATCCACTGTACATTTCAAGGTTTTCTAGGTGAAATATAATACTCTTTCATTCCAGAGCCATACTAAATATTTTTTGTGTGTTTTCTTAAAGCCATATTTTTCTTTTATTAGTGACCAAGTATTACTCAGTTGTATTTTTTGGACAGGACTTCTTGTTGTGGCTGGACGTGGACCAAACCTCTAATAACACTAATGTCTTTTTAAGACAAGACACTGCAGATATCAGTGTGAAACCTTTTCTGTAGATCACATAAATATAGGGGGGAAAATGTATTGCAAGTTTAGGGTCATTTAATATTTTAGAAATGCAAATTCAGCACATTTGCATATATTTCTAAAAACAAAATCTGAATATTGGACAGAGCCCGATTTAAAATTCTTGATTCATTTTGTCAGCATAAGAAGATTTTTACAGAGAGGGTTATGGATCTTGGAAATTAGAAAATACTGACAATAGCTTTAAAAAAAAAAATCAAATTTTGCCTTGTTTTTTTTTTTTTTTTTTTTACTTTGAGAAAACAGCTTTTGAAGTTAATATTTCAGAAAGAAATCTATAAACACAAGTGAATAAATGTATTAAACTAAACACCTTCATGTGTAGCTTGGACATTTTCTTTTCTGGGCCCCTGCTCTTCTTTTTCTTTTTTCTTTTTTCCGACGGTGCTACTCACCTGTTTTTTAGTGGTAGGGTAAACCGGAGCACCCAGAGGAAACCTACACAGACACAGGGAGAACATGCAAACTCCACACAGAAATTCCCCATCCAGTCTGGGAATCAAACCTGGGACCTTCTTGCTGTGAGTGTGAATTTGTTTATGTGACATTTGAATTTGAAGCAGGAACAGAGTTGAACTTCAGCTGCAGAACATATCTCAAACCCAGATAAATTTAGAGGAAAAATTGAGGAAAAAAAAGACTCTTATTTTGACCTCACCGCTGCTCCGTGCTTATGAGCATCAGTGTAAACCTTGGCTAAGTTTGGGCTTGTTCCTGCAGAAGGTCACTGCCTCTCACCTCCCGTTCTTGTCTTTTCTCTAAAAACACAGTGAAAGCATGCGATGGCGGCTGCACAGGGGCCACTAAATGTCCATCACGTCGACAAATGGCTTCACTCAGCTCCCGGCAGCAGCAGCAGCAGTGTTGGCGTTAGCGTTCGCCTTTGAAACCCTACACTGTTGATGGTTCAGTGTTGTTTGAGGGACAGGAAGAGGACAGGAGGCCTAAAGAGCTGCTGTTTGAAGCCTTCAGGGACAACGGGAAATACGGGCCACAGCACCAACATTTCTTTGGACAATTACCAACCTTTCATTAAAATCCAACCAAAACTTTTTGAGTAACGGTTGACGGTCTCTAGCAATGGTTGCAAACTCTAACAGAGAGGCACAAAAATAAGTATAAATATTTTCCTGTTCTATACAAAGAAGTTAGTCTGGTAACTTTGCTTGAGTTTTATTTCTATGGGCGGAACAATCACAGGCGGAGTAACCAATCAGAGAAACAAAGAGCGGGGCATAAGCAGAGCACCACTGACCTGTAACCAAAACAATATAACATAATAATATGCCGTCATTTTAGCAACAACTACTTATTTCTGAATGGGTTCATTTAATTTAATTTATTAGCTAGAAAAAATTAAAAGCAACAATTGTGTCACAATTAATTGGACCTGACTCGTTTACGGCAGGTTTCTGTTCTGTAGCACACAAAGGGAAAACTCACAATCGCAACAACAAGAGACACAAAAAGACAACAGAGCATCAGAAACATCGCTCCTAAATCGCATCGCCTTAAACTTCACGTCACGTCCAGAGTTCACAGCTGGGAGGAGAGCAGTTTTGTTTTATCTGAAAATAAAACAGTTTATGTAATTCTGAAAGATGACAGCATTTGCCTGAAACAGTGCTGCGCAGTGATGAACCCATCCAGGAAATGTTTTATGGATCTTAAAGTCTCTGTTGTAGCGTTTGGGTGTTTTAATGTGGTCGTTACATCGGACGTCAGAGGGACTTTACTGTTGTTAAAATGGAAACCGGACAAAGGAAAAAAATCCCACAGAAGACTCAACAATAACGAGGACTTCAGCAGAACCAACAGGTGACGAAGGAACGCGCTAAACACTGTTAATCAGCTCAGAGAAGTTATTAAATTAGCTTTGTATTAGCATTAGCATATTAGCATCTTGGTTATCTTTGATAGAAGATTATCTTTTGTAAGACACACTGCTGATGAACGGCTGTGAAAAAATCTGTAACATTTACAGTAAAATACTGGCAGCTGTTGTTGCCAGAATTTTACCGTTAAAAAAATCTGCCGACTTTTTTTTAAACTAAACATTTTTTCTGCCTTGTCTATGACTCACTGTCCCTGAGCTGCATAAAAAAAAAAGAATGGTACTGAAATGAAAAAACAAAGGTAATTCAGTGTAAAATTTTATGTTGTCACCAGATTTTTTTTTACGGTAACACTCTGGTAATCACAGCTGCCAGTAATTTACCGTCAATTTTACAGATTTTTTTTCCACAATTAAAGGTTTTTTTTATGTATTTGGTGAATTAGTCCACTTGATTGTGTTATTGTGCAACTTGACCAAGCATTAAACTTATTTTATGCATCATGCCTACTGTAAAAATAATAGTTCCCTACTTTTTTAACTAAACAAAACTGCATTTCCATTTATTGTACCTGTTCAAATAAAAAAAAAGGACATTTACCCCAAAATAATGAGTTAGCAACGGCTTTTTCTCAAACCAACTTCTAAGCAAAGTATCCCTCTTTCTCCAAAAGCTTTTGAGTGACTGAAGTGAAGTGCGGGGCGCTGGTTATCGTCTCCTCAGGGGTCGTCTGCTCCTCAGGGGGTCATCTCCACGGCGACACGGCGGCTAACAGCTAACGGCTAAAGGGCCTCAGCTAATCTCATAATTACCGAGGGGAATGAAGCCCCCCCCGATGCTCCTCTTACACCACACATATGGAGACAAAATGGCCGCCAAAGTAACTCCAGCAGCGGCACTGGGGAAGCGTCACAAAAGGGGATCCAAGTTTGAGGACTAAGTTTGATCATGATGGTGTAAAAATAAGGCTCGCTGAAGAATGCACCTGAGAGAATCTGGGTTTAAACGTGGGGCTGGTTCGGGTTTGGAGCCCGGAGCCATGAACGCACCACAGAGGTCACGAGGCCCGGGTCTGAGGATTTGTCCAATAGGTTTACTGAAAATGTAATGTACTGAGTTAAAAAAGGACTAAACCAGGTCTAAACCATGAATAAACCAGGAGGAAACCAGAGCAAATCTAACCAAGTCTAAACCAGGAATAAAACAAGTCTAAACCAAGTCTACTCTAAACCAGGTCTAATCCAGGACTACACCCAGACTAAACCCGGACTAAACAAGGTCTAAACCAGGACTACACCAACAAATCTAAACCAAGTCTAAACCAGGAAAAACAAACAAACCAAAAAACAAACAAACAAAAAAAAACAGGAATAAACCATGACTAAACCATGACCAAACCAGGTTTAAACCAGGTCTAAACCAGGAAAAAACAGGAATAAAACAAGACAAAACCAGGTCTAATCCAGGACTAAACCAGATCTAAACCCTGACTAAACCAGGACTAAACCAGGTCTAAACCATGACTAAACCAGAACAAATCTAAACCAGAAAAAAAAAAACAGGAATAAAACAAGACAAAACCAGGTCTAAACCATGACTAAACCAGGTCTAAACCATGACTAAACCATGACTAAACCAGGTCTAAACCATGACTAAACCATGACTAAACCATGACTAAACCAGGTCTAAACCATGACTAAACCAGGTCTAAACCATGACTAAACCATGACTAAACCAGGTCTAAACCAGGACTAAACCAGGTCTAAACCAGGACTAAACCAGGTCTAAACCATGACTAAACCAGGTCTAAACCAGGACTAAACCAGAACAAATCTAAACCAGAAAAAAACAGGAATAAAACAAGACAAAACCAGGTCTAAACCAGAAAAAAAACAAAAAACAACAAGATTAAACCATGACTAAACAAGAACTAAAAAAATGCATAAACTAGGACTAAACCAGGTCTAACCCAACATTAAACTTGGCCTCAACCTAACACAATGGACCTGGACATTTCTAAATCCTGAGTACAGCCCTGAACAGGAGACAATGAACCGTTAGCTGCACTGCTGATACTTAACAAGAAACATAACCCAGACAGAAAACCATTCACCCTCTCATTCATTCACTAGGGGACAGTTAGATTCTCCAGTTCAGCCCAACACGTGCATGTCTTTGGAAGGAAGAGACTAGAAACACATCTGGGGAAGTATTTTGGTGCAGGTGGCTGGTCTGGGGTCTGATCTCCTGGACCTTGGAGCAGATAAGCCACGCGCTGACAGAGAAAACACAGCAGACTTTCCTCAGAGTTTCCTCTTTAACAAACGTGACGTGGACTGATTCTCTTTATCAGAACCAGGAGTGTGGTCCCTGGGCTGGATGTGTCCGGTTCAGTGTTGCCTTATCTCGGGACAGCAGATAAGAAAGTTAAGACAGAAGTTAAATCATGTCACAGTCTACAATTGTATTCATATTTACTGTAGTTATTTTTTTAAACTCATCTTAAGGCCAACTTACTCTCCATTGTTCACAAAGAGTATTATTCTTTTGTTAAACTGAGTATATTTAGTTTTTATTATTATCAATTCTAATACTTTTTCTGAACAATGGACAGTAAGTTGGCTGTAAGATGAGTTAAAAAATAATGATAGAGAGTAAAACATAAAATTTAAGTTTTTTGAGGTATGTACATAGAATTAAGTGAACAAAAAATATTTTGAGTTGGCCCCAAAACTCAAAAATTATGAGGGATCCTGTTGTCTTGAGTTTTTGATATTTTCGCTACATTTTTTTTACAGTGCGTAAAAACACTAACATGTCCCAGTTTTCATCAGCTCATGTCCCAGTTGTCCCCACTGTAACAGAAACTACAGAAACTTTTGTTGAAGGACTTTTTATTCACATCAATATATTTTTTTTAATAATTTGCCATTGAATTTTAAAACTTGTGCTTTGTTTACTTTGAATTACAGGAAAATTGTATGGAAGTTCAAATGCACCATGATTTCCATAAAAGAAAAAAAAAAGAAAGTGTCCCAGTTTTTGGGTCTAAAAATTTGGTTTTCCGACCCTTGTCTGAACTCAAACCCAACTTTATTCAAATGAGACGATCACAGGGGCAGTGGTGTCTGTAGAGGGCTTTAGTCAGAGCAAGGCCTCAGCCCTGCTGTACTGCACTGCAGCAGAGCTGCTATAAACTACACGGTTTGCTTTAGGTTAAAGCTGACAGCGTAAAGTGGGCGGGGCCAACAGAGCCTTAAAGCAACAGGCACCTAATCCAAGCTCCTCAAAAGAAGATGTTTTTCACATATACATTAGTTTAAGTCAGCGGTTGCCAAAGTGGGGTCCGGGGCCACTGCAGGGGGGCCCCAGAGGTTGTCATTACAAGTACAAAAAAGAAACTGAGTTTGTAAATAACTTACAATTAAGTACAGTTATATAGTTGTTTAAAATACTACTGTGAAGATATTTTGGTAACACTTTAGAATAACTCACAACTATGAAGCAGTAACAAAGCATTAATAAACATGTAATTAATAATAATAACAATAAACAGTTTTTAGATCCTAAATTACCACTTTACTTTCCTTTCCAGATGTTTGTAATTTTGCACTGCTTTACGTGAGCTTATTACTAAAGAATTAAACAATAACAATGTTTATAACTCTAAACTGTTGTTTATAAGTTTTGAAGTAACAATTTGGAAAAATCAGTAAACTGGTTACTAATGCTAAACTAATTCTTAAATAATCAATAGTGTGAGTTATTCTAAAGTGTTACTGTTTGTTTTGTTTTTTTTGTTTTTAATAGAAATGACGGGGAAAAATGATGGGGACATGATACAGTCTTGAATAAAGTGAAATTTTATTGTTGGGATTTTCAGATTTTTAAGGAGGCCGTGACACTCTTGACTTTGGGAATGGTTGGTTTCATTTATAAAACAGTCAAATGCAAAGATGCTCAGATTTATGCTGCTGAGGTGTCCAGTGAAAACACACTTTTAGAACTAACTTTAAAAACTCCTCTCAGTGTTTGTTACATAGAAGCATCTTACTGTCATTTATTTCGACACATGACTGCTCTTTATTCTGTTCCTCTTTTACACAACCCCAGAACGTAGCGCTCCCCAGTACAAGCTCCTCACTGCGGTCATATCTTCTTCTTTCCTTTTGGCTTTTTCCTCCTGGAGTCATCATCATCTGCCTCCTGGTGCGCAGCAGCTTGTGTCGTGATCGGTTTGTGTGAACAGTGAGCAGTGTGTGGCCTCAGCTCTCAGTCTGTTATTAAAAACATCAGGTGTGTTTCTCTTCCTCTCTTTCTCTGTTCGACTGCGGGGCTTAAGTGTTTGATAAATGGGCCCCACTTCCAGCCTCACGCGGCAAAAAAACAGCTCTGCTTTGGCTACGACGTGCGATTCCTAGAAACCAGCACCAACCAGTAACACACGGCGACTTCTGAGATCATAATCAAAGTGTTTTTACACAAAGGTGGGGGAATGTCTTATTGTTACATTCCCTCCTTTTATTAAACTGTATTATTATTATTTCTGCAAATACAGCACCATTGAGACTGTTATTTTATTAATTTTTCAGATTTTTATTTCAGAACTGGGGATATATTATGCTAAACTGACATTTTTTTTGCGCTTTCTCCCATGTTTTAATGTTCCCTCATCAAAAACACACCTGAAATATGTGTTTTGTTTCATCCACCTCTTAGTAATCCTGTATTCTCTGACACGGTTATTCTAAGCCCTCTAAATGCTCAGTTCCACGAAGCCCCGCCCACTCCAAGGAAATGCTGTCTGCTCTCACTCATTTATCCAAAAAAAAAAAAAACAGTGTACAGCTCTGTTTCTACTGATTCCTCACAGACATTTTTAATTATGGAGTAAAATGGAATCATACAAAAAGTTTAAGGAAGTGAAGAGCTCTTTTTATTTGATTATGTTCAAAAGACCTGCAGCACTCTGCTGCCCTCTGCTGGTCTCTTCATTGTTTCTTTATGGCACCAGTAGAGCACCTATTAAAAGACGTGATTCCAAATTATTCAATGTCTTTAATGCACCTGTACTTTATCAGTCATTATTTCTTTTTTGTTGTGAAAATGTAGCTTCGATAGAGCCTCAGCAGTTTCTTAAGAGTACCACTGATCTCTGTTTTGTGTCTTTTTGTCGTACACATTAAAATACCCTGAGGTCTGTTCCCTGTGAGTACTTTAAGTTTCCAGCACATCTGTTTAGTTCTGCAACATTTTGTGGAAACCATTCCCAGTAACCCATCTTTACATCACTTAACTGTAACTTTAGGCAAAAATTAAGATCTTAGCCGCCTAAAAAGCATGTCAGAAACGTCCTCCCGGCTCCGAGGCTGGATCCTGTCAGCGCCGGCTCCTCATTCACAGTTAATGGTGTGTGTGTTGTTGGGTTTTCAGCAGACTTCAGCGTTCATTTCCTTCTCTGTCAAAACGCGACACACAACAACTTGTCAGCGGATAATTTAGGCCGGTTACGCACCGCCTCAGCTCAGGACGACTGGGACCTGCCTGGAGTCTGTTCCTAAAACAGAGAGGATACAGTATTTCTTTATAACAAACAGGGAATCCTCACTCTGATCATTTCAGCAGTCGGCTCATTTATCTGTCTGTTAGCATCATGTTGCTATTAGCCGTCTTAACCCTCTTACACCCGTCAGATATTTTTGGATGTTTTGCAGCAGTTTTTTGTGGACAACTTTTGCTGTGTTGATTCAAATGGCATAGATTTTGCCTCAGATGTGTATTTTTGGATGAATTTTCAGATTTCAGGATTTTTTTTTTTTTGAAAAATCCTCTTAAAAAGGTGTCTAACAAAATAGTCACACCTTTACCCCTAAGACATTTTTTTGCGCCATTGACTCTAGAAACTACATTTTTATAACACACTGTCAATGCAATATAATTTCACATTTTTATCAAGTATTTCATGGATTCATGATAGTGAGGGATTGGAATTTTAGTTTTTATTGTTTTTTTTTACTTGGTGGCGCCATTTCCCCCTGTGACGAAGTGAGTCCAAACCTTCACTTGTCCATTTATCTATTTTTATTTTCAGTACCATATTAAAGACACATTCATAAATCCATTTACAAATATTGCTAATAAGCTGCACATACATATCCCGGGTTTTGTTTGTGTTTGTCTTATTAGTTTACATTTCTTCATTTTCCATATACATACATTCAGTTACAAATCACACAAACACACATCTAGTTACATTGTTTTATTGTTTTGGCTCATTGGTTAAAAGCCTCATTGTATTTGTTGTTTTTGGTACTTACCTTGTTCTTTGTTTAAGTTACTTACCTGGAAATGTTTGGGGAGGCGCCGCCCAACAACTTCCTGCTTTTATACTGAGCATCTACCATTTTGGAAGTTTTCTTTTCAGCTTTATTATTGGTGTTTGGTTATGTTTTCCTTTTGTAGAGGCATAGGATGATCAGCTGGGACAATGTGGGTGCAGTCCTAGTGCACAGTGAAGGAAATGTGTGTTTGAAACTGTTTCTTGTATTGGTCCAGTAATGTGGACCAGGCCAAGTGATTGCCCTCTGGATAAAAGGCAGGTGTGTGCTGTTTCAGGGGAGACATGTTTGTGCCATGCGGTGATGAGCGGAAAAATGTAAATACTTGGTGGCACTGTAAATAAATTTCAACTTGGACATGACTTATTGCCTGGGAGCCCTGTTTCCTGCTGCTACTTATGCCACTCAGAGCTACACTATCTCACACCCCCATATATGGTAGATAGAGGAATAAATTTGGAGATGACCACATTAGTGTTTGTATAAATGATCAAGCCTACAAGGCAAATAAAAAACATTTTTTGCACTAAAATGATTTGGGTGTGTTTTAGGGTTGTCATAAAGTGATGTGAATGTGTTTGTTGAGAAATGAGTTTGTTTGTGTAAGCGTCACATCCAAAATGTAGTTCTTACAGAGATGTGCACATCAGAGTAATTAAGAAAAAGTGTCCAGACTGAGCAGAGCCTTGTTTGTGCTGGATTTATGTATGCACCACATAAACTGGAATTTAAGGGGTTAAATTTCATAAACAGAATGAATTTTTGCTATGTATGATGAGGGCTGAAGTCAATCATTGTAACCATGAAAAAAAAAATGGAATTATTGACCATTAGATTTTTTTTCTATGGCAGTCATTATTGGTGCATTTTTTGTGCTTAGGGCAAAAGGTGTGACTAAAAAGTTAGGGCTGTAGGAGGGTTAATTAGCCATTTTAAGCTCTGTCCAGTCCCCATCGTTGCCAGGAGGGGGCGACAGACACCTAACCCAAGCGTTCTCTGCAAAGTCAAAGTAATAGCACCAGAAAAGAAGAGGTTTTCCGCACAAATACTTTATTTAAATTGATAAAACCTGAAACACTAATGCAAAGGTGTCCAAAACTATTTCAAAAAAGCCTTAAAAGCATAATATGGGAGCTTTAAATAAGGCGTTACTAATCCAGTCTGTTTTATCCATCAGTGAGATAACACGTGTTAACTAGAAGCACAGTCTACTGAAAAGAAACGTTGGCGTTATTTGCAAGCGTGGAGCTACGTTTAAGGAGTTCCCACAACCTGAAGCGTAAACATATGATACGGAATAAGAGAACAGTGTGGTTGAATGTGAGGTGGTTTTTGGGCTTCTTGGGGATGAGCAGCTCTCGGGCATCGGGCGTGGTTAACCCTCTGTACTCACCGGGCAGAAGGAAGAAAAGCAAAGAAAAGGCAAAGAGAGGGAGGGCGGGGCACGTAAACGAGAAGAGCCATGAATCAGATCAGATGTTATTTATAGGCGTTAGACAAGAAAAGGTTCATGTGTGGTCCTCTCTAACTTTAGATAACTAAACTTATCTCCATTTGTTGCAATATCCATTTTCATATGTGCCCCCAGAACCAGAATATCAACATGATCCAGGTCCAACTATGTCAGATTATAACATCTACCATGAGGTCATCTTTTTATTATGTGCCAATGATTCTGGGAAATATTTGTCGAGTTAGAAGCTCTAATGGTAAAATTAAGCCCATCTCCCAAAAGTAAAGAATCCTTTCAAAAAATTCCTATATCCAGATGATGATCCGGATCACGCCCAAAATGTAAACACTTGTTCCTTATTCCATTTCTGACATTTCCTAAAATTTTCATGGCAACCTGTCCATATGTTTTTGAGTTATGTTGCTAATAAACAAACAAATGCCGCCTCCACCTTTGCAGAGGTAAATGTAGCACGTGTGATTATTTATTCATCTATAACTACTTAAATATCTCACAGGACCAGTTGGGTTTTATTACAGAAGTCCATTATTTGGTTATGTTTTTTTATACAAACACCAGAGTCACATGATCAACAGAGAACAAAAACAGTGTGTAACTGTTACACAAAATGAGTGCACGATACTGTGATTGGTTAGGCTTTAGTCTGTGTGTTCTTAGTTCAAGAAATCATGGAGCAGGTTTAATGTAATTATTTTGGCACTTTTTTTTTTTTTTTTTAAATCAAAACAAGCCGCTGTGCCTCAGTGGCTCACCTGGTAGAGCACACACCACACACCAGAGCAGGCTGGGTTTAAAACAAGGGCCAAAGAAACCCAAAGTTCAATTACTGATAAGAATCACAACACAACTTATTCTTTTTAGCCTTTATTCTCATGTATTTATTTTATTCAAATGAATCATGGTCTTAGGTCCATTTTAGCTCATTATTTTGTCTAAATGTCTTTGAACTATGACTAACATTTGCCTGAGTTTTTAAAGTGACACAATCATCACGTTTGAACAAGATACTAGCACGTTTTTGCATGATACTAATTTATCATGAAATTACAAGATACTGAATCATCACGTTTTATCTTCATACACAATGATCATGTTTTCACAAGATACTATCACATTTTTACAAGATAAATATTTTCTTGTACTCGTGATGTTCAGGAAGCAACAAGTATAGCAACACTGGTACAGGTCCTTTTGCAGCCGTACTATTTTATCGCAAACCCCGTTCTTGAAGAAACGTAGAGAGGACAGTCTGTCATCCTGCAAACGCATCTCGATCTGTATGCATGGAAACTAATTATCTTGGAAAAAACATGATACATATCTTGTTAAAACGTAGTAGTATCATGTAAAAACGTGATAGTATCTTGTACAAATGTGATAGTTTTCTTGTTAAAATGTGATACATATCTTTTATTCCGTCAGCTGCGATGCACCTTAATGACACTTTGTTATAACTTGCACAATTGGCATTTTTGCACTGGATCGTGTCCTGTATTTTGTTTATTTGCACATCACGTAGTTTGGGCGTTACTGTGGCTTCCATCTCTGTTGGTGAGTGTTGTTTGTATGTTTAAGTATTTTATGTGGAGCATTGCTGCAAATCCAATTTCCCCTTGTGGGACAATAAAGGTACTTTGAACTTAGAATACAGCTGAGGTTAATTCACACTCCATAGTTAACAATGTGATGCAACACGAAAAAATGTCCCAACACCCAACTTGATTTCTTGCAGGCTTCATGTTTTATTGTACAATTTTAAACACACAAAAATGTTTTCCTCAGTGTCACACCTCTGCCTCTGCTCAGGAAACAAATGTTCCTAAATCGACATGGGATTTTGGATTATTTTATTTATTTACAACATACATAAGTGACAGAAGGCTCAGTTAAAGTCCTGTTAAAGACCTGTTGGAGCGAGTGTAGAGGAAGTGATCCATGTCGCTGTGATCGCATAAACAAACAGAGAGGGCCCCGGGTTCAGAGGTCACAGCGGAGAGGGTTAGCGTTAGCCGCGTCTGCTGTTTGTTTAGCCCTGGGCCCCGAGCTGTCAGCGGCTCCCAGCGACGCAGAGACAACACAGAGACACGCTTCAGGAAACTTCAGGCTAAAATCTGCTGATAACAAAGAGGAGGAGACACTCGCAGAGAGATCCCAGCTAAATGTATCTGTTACATTTAAAATCATGCACACACACAAAATCATGCGCATACACAAAATCTGCACACACAAAATCATGCGCATACACAAAATTATGCACACACACAAAATCATGCGCATACACAAAATCATGCGCATACACACAAAATAATGCGCATACACAAAATCATGCGCATACACAAAATCATGCGCATACACAAAATCATGCGCATTAACAAAATCATGCGCATACACAAAATCATGCGCATACACAAAATCATGTGCATACACACAAAATCATGCGCATACACAAACTCATGCACATACACAAAATCATGCGATTCACAAAATCATGCGCATACACACAAAATCATGCGCATACACAAAATCATGCGCATACACACAAACTCATGCACATACACAAAATCATGCGCATACACAAAATCATGTGCATACACACAAAATCATGCGCATACACACAAAATCATGCGCATACACACAAAATCATGCGCATACACAAAATTATGCGCATACACAAAATCATGCGCATACACAAAATCATGCACACACACAAAATCATGCACACACAAAATCATGCGCATACACAAAATCATGCGCATACACAAAGTCATGCACACACAAAATCATGCGCACACAAAATCATGCGCATACACAAAATCATGCACATACACAAAATCATGCACACACAAAATCATGCGCATACACACAAAATCATGCGCATACACAAAATCATGCGCACACACAAAATCATGCGCATACACACAAAATCATGCGCATACACACAAAATCATGCGCATACACAAAATTATGCGCATACACAAAATTATGCGCATACACAAAATCATGCGCACACACAAAATCATGCACACACAAAATCATGCGCATACACAAAATCATGCGCATACACAAAGTCATGCGCATACACAAAGTCATGCGCATACACAAAATCATGCGCATACACAAAATCATGCACATACACAAAATCTGCACACACAAAATCATGTGCATACACAAAATCATGCGCACACACAAAATCATGCACACACAAAATCATGCGCACACACAAAATCATGCACACACAAAATCATGCGCACACACAAAATCATGCGCATACACAAAATCTGCACACACAAAATCATGTGCATACACAAAATTATGCACACACACAAAATCATGCACATACACAAAATCATGCACACACAAAATCATGCGCAAACACAAAATCATGCGCATACACAAAATCATGCACATACACAAAATCATGCGCATACACAAAATCATGCACATACACAAAATCATGCGCATACACAAAATCATGCACACACACAAAATCATGCGCATACACACAAAATCATGCACATACACAAAATCATGCACACAAAATCATGCGCATACACAAAATCATGCACATACACAAAATCATGCGCATGCACAAAATCATGCACACACAAAATCATGCACACAAAATCATGCACATACACAAAATCATGCACATACACAAAATCATGTGCATACACAAAATCATGCACACACAAAATCATGCGCATACACAAAATCATGCACACACAAAATCATGCACACACACAAAATCATGCACATACACACAAAATCATGCACATACACAAAATCATGCGCATACACAAAATCATGCACACACACACAAAATCATGCGCATACACAAAATCATGCACATATACCTGGGTTTAGGGGTAGCAGCCGGAAAAAAGCCATCAGTTTTGTGAGCTTGAGGAGGTTTATGTGGAGAGGAGATAGAAAAATGAACATTGCAGCCTGCAAAGATAATCAGAATCAGAATTTTTTTATTTTATTCCTGAGGTTGTTACAGACACGCAACCCAACCAAGAAATGACAAGGTATAGAATCAGAAAATTACAATATTAATAAAAATCCAATTAACATCAAAAGCTCAAAAATGTCTCTAAAACACTTTAGTAAAAATAAACAATAATTTCAAAATATAATAAGGAAAAAGATTCTCTTTAAAATATAATAAAAAATTTTGAATCTTAAACATATTTACAAATCTGAACAATGCACAGGAAGGAGCAGATGAACTGAATAAGAGTTTTAAACAGACGAGTGTCTGTGTGTGTGTGTGTGTGTGTGTGTGTGAGATTAATTCACACTCAGCAGAAATACGCTACCGTAGTTAACAATGTGATGCAACACGAAAAAATGTCCCAACAGTCCAACTTGATTTCTTGCAGTCTTCATGTTTTATTGTACAATTTTAAACACACACACACACACACACACACACACACACACACACACACACACATATATATATATTTATATATATATCCCTCACAAAGTGTTGTTATGTTGCAGGTTCATTGTTTTGCCATCTTTGCAACAATATAGGCCTTCCTTAAAAAAAAAAAAAAAAAAAAAAAAATCATGATCTTCCTCCTAAAGCCCTTTTAGATCACTGAGTCACATTTTAAAATGTAAAAAAATGAAGAAGAAAAAATGTTTTTTGATCATTAACCATTGTCCTTATCATACAGAGAAAAAGTGAATTTTCATATTTTTAACTTCTAAATGCTAGTTTACATAATTTTGTATGTTTATGAACAAAAGATGAATTATTTGCTATTTAAAGATGCAAAGTGTTTTTTGTTTGTGCAGGGATTCCCAGTCCCAGATAGGTCACTGATTATTCCTAAAACTTTAATACATTTTTACTTTTTGTGCCATTACAAAAAAGGTGCACACCCTCTTCGTCACACAAAGTTAACTGAATGTTTATGCTTTATAAAAGTCAAACCGGGTGAGGTTTTTTTGAATCCAGATTTGGGAAGACAGCACGAATAAAGCCCTAAAATGCTGCTGTACAGTCACTGTTAGCTAATGGGAATTACAAGGGATTTCCCACAATGCAATGAGAAAATGTTTGACAGAGTTACAGTGGAATAACATTTCTGTGTTGTAATGGCAGCAGAGTGAAAATAAGTGATTTTATTGTGAGTCAATGAGAACAAAAAGTGCTTTAAGAGAAAGAGTTTTTGTGTAGACAGTAGAAAATGCTGTTTATTTTTCAGTTGTGATGCTAAAATTCTAAAATTCATTCATTAGTCAACATCTCCGTCAAATTTCATCACTCTAGCATAAAGAATGTCAAAATGAGAGCAAAAAATACTTTGAAAAGCTCTAAAAAAGTTCCAGGGGCCCTGAGGTTTAAGCTGGGTCAGAACCTCCTCACGAGCTACTTTTAGGTCCCCACCCCTCATTTGGAAACCAGTGATGTAGATGCTGCTGACCAGTGTTGTGGTTTATCCAGGTATGTGGCCTGTTTTGTCAAAAATAAATCTCTCCTGCTGTGACCTAAAAACTGACACAAAATAACTCTAGGGTTTACTGCACCTCTATCTTAACTTTAGGTTAGGCCTGTGTTGCTTTGAGTATGTGCCATTTAGTTTACTAGTAATCATCATGAATAAAGAAAGAAAAATATTAATATAAACATAATAAAGTTTTAAAAATGTTTTTTTTTCTGTCAAGGTAAATGTTTAAGTTTTTGATAAATCCCTGTTCATACATAAAACCAAATTTAACATTTCTTTAAGCTTATTGTATTCTCTAAAATATACACAAACACTTAAATTAAATTAAACTAAATTATGGCTAGTAAAAACACTTGACAATAGCCACAGTGGCCAGTGACTAAAAAATTAAATATTTATTAAATTAAAATTATTAAAATAAATTATCTTTTTTGAAACAAAACAAAACATTTCAATCATTTGTACAATTAATGGTTTTGGACTTTTTTTTTTTTTTTTAAATTGAGGAAAAAAAACAAGTTATTAAAGTTTGTTTTTCTTTTTTATTTATGCAGAGACGGACACAGGGCTGCCCCAGATGGATTAAAATAGCAGCGTAATGTAACAAAACGTGTATTTTCTCATAATTTGTCGTGTTTAAACGTGACAGTGAGGAGTGACAGTCTCCTGCTGCCAGCGAACGCCTCGTTTTTATCCCCTGTGATCTGCAGCTGTTTCTGTCAGGGAGGATTTATGAGCAGTTCACTGTCCCTGGGAACTCGTCCGCTCACTGTGAGGCCGAGTCATGTCCAAAATACTCCGTTTCCAAACTCAAACCTTTATTTACACAGCGTTTTTTTTACAGTTTAGTGCATGATGGAGGAGAGAGTGCGTCCTTCCCAATAACATCGTGTCATTTTGATGCAGCCACCGCACGAGGAGGACCCAACAAACCGAGTCCATCTCTGAAAAACTGTTTACTCTCCAAGGTCATGGACTTTAGACCAAACCTCTGCAGAAAACTAGAGTCTGGGAGAAAACATGTTGAGTACACACTGTGAATCCAACACTGAAAAACATCTAAACATCAGAGCAAAACCAGGACTAAACCAGGACTTAACTCGGTCTAAACCTGGCCTAAAATAGGTCTTAACCAGGTCTAAACTAGGCCTAAATAAAGTTTAAACCAGGACTAAAACAGGACTTAATTAGGTCTAAACCCGGCCTAAAACAGGTCTTAACTAGGACTGAACCAGATCTAAACATCAGAACAAAACAAGGATTAAACCAGGACTAAACCAGGCCTAAATAAGGTCTAAACCAGGACTAAAACAGGACTTAACTGGGTCTAATCCCGGCCTAAAACAGGTCTTAACTAGGACTGAAGCAGATCTAAACATCAGAACAAAACCAGGATTAAACCAGGACTAAAACAGGACTAAACTGGGACTAAACCGGGCCTAAATAAAATCTAAACTAGGACTAAAATGGGACTAAACCTGGACTTAGCTAGGTTTAAACCAGGACTAAACTAGGCCTAAGTAAAGTCTAAACCAGGTCCTAACCAGAACGTAACCAGGTCTAAACAAGATTTAAATCAGGACTAAACCAGAACAAAACTGGGACTAAACAAGGTCTAAACCAGGCCTTAACCCTTACTTAACCAGGTCTGAAAATCAGAACAAAACTAGAACTAAACCAGGACCAAACAAGGTCTAAATCAAAACTAGCACCAACACAAAAACGGGTCGAAACCAAGACTTAACCAGGACTAAACTAGAACTTTAAAAGGCCTAAATCAAGACTAAACCAGGTCTTAACCAGGACTTAATCAGGCCTAGATAAGGTCTAAACCAGGCCTAAACTAGAACTTAACCAGGACGAAACTTGGCCTAAACCAGGTCTTAACCAGAACTAAACCAGGACTAAACCACCCTAAATAAGGTCTGAACCCAGCCTAAACCAGGACTTAACCAGGACAAAACTTGTCCTAAGCCAGATCTTAACCAGAACTAAACAGGGACTAAACCAGGATTAAATCAGGTCTAAACCAGATTTTGACTAACCCATGTCAAAACTAAGTGATAAAAGTAACCCGAACTCAGAAAAATGCTTTAAAATATCAAGAGCATGAGGACAAAGCCAGGACTAAACCAGGACCTTGTTCAGTCCACAAAACTAGACTCAGAGACAGGACTGGGAGCTGTTTTCTCCTTCCACTAATGAAGATTTAGCTGCTTAATTAATCAAACAAACTATCCCGATACGGAAATGTGAGCGATCCGTCTTCATTGTGTGATTATTGTGCTGGTGGAGGTTGGCTCGGGGGGAATCTGAAGTGGCGGCGTCGCTCCATAAATCAGGAATAACGCGTCTCTAAAGTTAGATTTGTGTAAACGCTGGTCGGGACATGCACGCTCGCTTCCTTTCACATGAGTTATGGACGCCCCACAATGGCTCCAACAATAGTTTCCCATCCGAGCGTTCGGACAGCCGCGACCCCGCCGTGACCCCTCCCCGGGCCCGCCGTCATGGCAACGGGGAGGTAAACAAAAAACGCAGCGCTGTCTTCTCTGAGTTAAAGACGTCAGGGCTGGGTCGGACGTTACATTTAGCTCATAGGCCTAATGTAAATAACACGATGACCTCTGACGGATTATCTCTTCATCGTGGCTCCTGGTAGTGGGTGGGTTTGTCAGGCAGCGAAGTGAACGTTTTATATTCAAAGTTGGTGTGTTAAAAGCTGGAAAAATGGGCAAGTGTAAGGATTTGAGCGAGTTTGAAGAGGGCAGAGAACTGTGAAGTCTCCTGTGACGGTTCCCATCCTTTTTTTCCAAGTGACCCACATTTTATCAGTTGTTGACGGCCACGACCCTTCACCAACTTGATGCTAATAATTAGGAAAAATAAAAGAATATAGTGGGTAAATTTCACTGCTTAACAAAAACATCACAGCAGTATTCTTAATCTATTTTCAGCCATTTCTAAACATATTTTCTGTGAACACTGGCTATCATCAAAACAAGTGTGCACTCTTTCGTGGTTGATTGTTGGGACACCTTATGTTTGACTTATGCAGCTGTATGTGTTTGTGTTTATCTGTCTATCCACTGAGCCTAAACAGAACATTAGAATCGCCCAACACAATAAAAACCAGCCCAAAACACAACCACGCTAAATGTTAAAACCGTTATATGGGTTAGAAAGAAACTGCAGCACTAAAAAAAGTAACATGAACAGGTTCCCCACAAAGAGTGCACTCCTGGTCTGGACATCATAGAAACCCTTAAAAAACATATGAAATACCAATAAATAACAATACATTTTAAAAAATTAACTGATGATATGAGTGGGAGAACACAGCGTTTAATTGAAATGTGTATTTCTACTTTGTTTGCTATAAAATGACAACTATTTCATTGGTGTTATTTTCAGAATAGTTTCTAAAAACACATCAAATGTTGGGAAAAGGAGCCCAAAGCACAAACTCGGTGTGATCAGGACACTGCAGCACAGAGCCCAGGAGATGTCCACAAGCTCTGAGGGAAGGAGGAAAGAAGAGCTACAAGCCCTCAGAACCTGTGGATATCCCAACTGAGACTTCTCCAAATCCCAAAGGACAAGAAAACAGGACAGGAAAGAGCAAGAGCCAAAAAGGAGCAACATAGTTATTCCTTACATCTCCGGCCTGTCTGAGAAACTTAAAAGGATTTTTAGCCAACACAACATCCCGGTTTATTTCAAACCTGTTAATACCCTCAGACAAAAACTGGACAAGGATAACATTCCCAGTTACAAACAGAGCAATGTTGTGTACTCCATCCACTGCAGTGAGAACTGTAATGAACAGTACAGAGAGAAACCAAACAACCTCTGCACAAGCGGTGATACCAACACCGCAGGGCCAACTCCAGTGGACCTGAATCTGCAGTACACCTCCACCTGAAGGCCACAACACTCCTTTGAGGACAGTGAGGTCTGAGTCTTAGCCAGAGAGAAAGGATGGTTTGAGCGAGGAGTGAAAGAAGCAATCTTTGTCAAAAAAGATAAACCTTCTTTAAACAGAAATGGTGGTCTCAGATACAACCTTCCTTCTGTCTACAACAGTCTCCTGAAACCCAAACAAAACAAACCAGTTTCACTCAGGTCATTTACATCTGAAGGAGCTGACCAGGCCCAGGAGGGTTAACCACTCTGCCACTCACTCCAGCTGAGGACAAAGGACTCCTAACGACCCGAAACCACTCAGGCTATTCATGGTCACATTGACCAATAGAAGTCAGTTTCAGGTCTAACTCCTCCTTCCCAGGAGCAGATAAACCAACTCTGCTGCCAGTTCAATTTCAGAATCGAGATAAAAGGTGAAACGTCTTCTACTTTGAAAATCAAGTCCAGATGACTTCCTTTGAACTTTTTGTTGCGATGTAATTCCCCTGGATGAGTCTTCACAGGCTGGTTCTGATAGAAAAGTGTCAGAAAACACAGAGCGTTACAGTTTATTGTGTACAGAGCTGGATATTAGGAAGGTGGTCGTAATGTTATGGATGATCGGTTTTCACATGACTCTGTGTTAATAGTTTACAAATAGCAGCTGCTGTTTTGGTAACTCTTTTCATTCACCCACCCCCCAAAAAACATGCCTTAACTTCTGTGGCATTAAACAAACTTCTTTATTTTCCGACTGTCCCAACACTGAACTCACCACCACCTGCAATGCATGCTGGGAAGTGACTCAGATTGACCAATATTTATATAAACTCCATAAACACAGTGACGGCAGAATGGTGCAGTTTGATAATTCATGTTGTGTAGATCTGTGATAAACAGCCACCGATCACCGGCTTTGGTTTGTGTTGCGTGTCTTTATTTTAGAGGCCAAAAGGAAATCTGCACAAAAACCATTAGAATAAGGCAAAAGATACAAGAGAGCGGTCCAAGTCCAGTCCCAGTCCAGAGCTAAACTCGTGGGGATTTGCGTAAGTGAAGGAGTTGTCCAGTGATTTTACTCAGGATCCTGACAGGACTCTTTTAAAATGTCCAAAGCTCCGCACATCTCCCCTGAGTCCAGGACAGGCCCGGGTTAGGATGCAGGGGGCTTTTGGTGTGAGTGAAACGTCAGGACTTAACCAGGTCTAAACCAGGTTTAAACCAGGACTAAACCAGGACTAAACCAGGACTAAACCAGGTCTAAATCAGGACTAAACCAGGACTAAACCAGGACTAAACCAGGACTTAACCAGGACTAAACCAGGTCTAAATCAAGACTAAACCAGGTCTAAATCAAGACTAAACCAGGCCTAAATAAGGTCTAAACCAGGACTAAACCAAGCCTAAACCAGGACTTAACCAGGACTAAACCAGGTCTAAATCAAGACTAAACCAGGTCTAAATCAAGACTAAACCAGGCCTAAATAAGGTCTAAACCAGGACTAAACCAAGCCTAAACCAGGACTTAACCAGGACTAAACCAGGACTAAACAAGGTCTAAATCAAGACTAAACCAGGACTAAACCAGGACTAAACAAGGTCTAAATCAAGACTAAACCAGGACTAAACCAGGACTAAACAAGGTCTAAATCAAGACTAAAACCCAGGACAAAACTGGGTCTAAATCAGGACTAAACCAGGACTAAACCATAACTAAATGAGATCTAAACCAGGCCTAAACCAGGACTTAACCAGGACTAAAACAGGTCTAAACATCAGAACAAAACCAGAACTAAATGAGGACTAAACCAGGTAAAAACAGAGACTAAAGCAGGCCTATATAAGGTCTAAATCAGATTTTGACAAACCCATGTCAAAACTAAGAGAAAAAACAAGGCCGAACTCAGAAAAATGCTTTAAAATGTCAAAAACATCAGAACAAAACCAAAACAAAACCTGTCCTGGACTTAGCAGAAACATCTCCCCTGAGTCCAGGACAGGCCTGAGTTAGGATGCAGGGTGGGGTGCTTCATTTGTATTTCCTGTACATTACTTTACTGTATTTTGTATTTAGTGTATATTGAAATTCTCCTTGTTTATACAAATTATTATTTATTTTTTCTACTTTTTTTGCATATTTTCTATGTTAAGGTTAAGGTAGACTTTTTTGTTCCTGCAGGGAAATTTGTCCTCACTTTTACCCCTTTTTTATTTTTAGTCTTTTTGTTTTTAACTTATTGCATGTTCTGTGAGAGCAGATTCCCTGTACGTCTTTACAAATGACAGTAAAAAAACGTAAACCTCTGATACTGTTGCCGTGTTCGAACATGATTTTTGATCCAACCTGAAATGACATAATCAGCGTCCCTCCCTAAAGACGAATAAAACTCATCGCTGAAGTGTCTTCCTTAATCTGTGCCTGCTGGTGTGGTTTTAAATAAAGTGAGAAGTGGATGAACAGCTGCTGATCCGGGACTGAGAGTTTCTGTCACTGAGGATCCTCTTTTTGTTGAGAGACAAGAGATCGGCTCATCTTTGTGTTTATAGAGTCATTAAAAGATTGGGTCGAGTTTTCCTCAGTTTTCCTGCTCTGAGGTGAGTCTTACGTCAGATTCTGCCGACGGCGTGGGACCTCTCTGTGTGGAGTTTGGATGTTTGCCCTGTGTCTGCGTGGTTTCCTCTGGGTGCTCCGGTGTCGCCCATCAACCTAAAACACACACAACAGGTTAATCCTCCAGCTAGGTACCGTATTTTCTGGATTATAAGTGGCTCCGGAGTATAAGTGGCTCTAGCCAAAAAATGCATAATGAAGAAGAAAAAAACGTATATAAGTCGCACTGGACTATAGGTCGCATTTTTTGGGGGAAATTTATTTTACAAAATCTGACACCAAGAACAGACATTTCATCTTGAAAGGCAAGTTATAGTAATAATAGAATAGAGAACAACAGCTGAATAGGTGTGCGGTTTGCTAACGTAACACATTGATGGTTATTCAGCTACATGAAGCATAAACAACGAACTGAATAGGTGTCTCGTATGTTAACGTAATATATTAACAGTTATTCACATAACTATAGCATAAAGAACATAATATAACAAGTTCACCAAACTCACCATCTCACTCCTAATCGCTAAATCCTTTAAATTCTTCATCCTCGGTGTCGCTTCTGAACAACTCCGCCAACTCCGGAGGTAGACGAAGCGCCGCTTCCTCCTCTGCGTGGCTGTCGTCAGACTCAGCATCAGTTCCATTTCCAATTATTCCGCTCTTTCTCAGTTGTCTTTATAGCCTAAGTTGTTAGTGGTAATGTTTACATTTTAAATTGTCAGTGGTACAGGTGCAGCAGATGCTGGTACACAAGCCTACAGCGCCCTCTAACCAACACCTGAAATATTTTAATATATAAGTCACACCTGAGTATACGTCACACCCCTAGCCACACTATGAAAAAAAGTGACACTTATAGTCTGGAAAATACGGTACTCCTGACCAGGATCCTGGCTCAAGATCTGGAGAAGAGTCCCAGTCTGCTCTGGTGGAATGTAACAAAGTAAAAGTACTTAGTTACTTTACTGAAGTACAGTTTTCATGTATCTATA